>PVJA010009825.1:0-59351 GCA_004027025.1 Myocastor coypus
GCAGGGTCTATAGGGTCTACAGGGTCTCACTACACAGATTATACTCAGTGATTCTCCCGTTTTCAGCTTCCCAAATGCTGAGACTATGGACATGCAGCACCATGCCCAGTCTCAATCGCCATCTCAGTGTACCCTGAGGGTGGGGCTGGCATGGAACGCTGGGGATTGAACCCAGCCACTGCACTCTGCCTAAGCAGGCGCTTTAGTCCACTGAGCTATCTGTGGACAGTGAATTACTACTGGTAATTTCTCTGACATTATTTGTAATTTTTTTAAAAAAATTTCTGAATATCTCAAAACTAGCTTTCCTTTGTGATAATGATTTGATAAAACTAACATATGTGATCTGTAGCTTAGTAATTTCTTCTGTCAGCTATGTCTTCAATAAGGGATACTTATGGTCTCAAGCAAGGTCTGTATATAAAGCATCTTTAAATAAGTTTCATTTTCAATGAACTGAAGACATTTTCACTATATGCCCATGGAAATTAATGGCGCACGCACACAGGTACTTCTTTACCATCAGAATAAAAGGCAGCACCAAGGGTCCTCAGAAACCCTCTCTACATGGCAGAAGGCAGGCGGAGCTCACTGAAGGAGCTGATGAGCGGGTAGTAAGTCTTCTCATCATCTGTCAGCCCCGCGTTGCCAGGCCTCACCACCACCGCTACGTGCACATCTGCTTCCTCAGCAGCACTGGCCTCTGTAAGCAGGAGAGAATGGGTCAAAAACACCAAAACACCAGAGCTGAGATTTGCAATATCGAGGGGGACAACAGGAACAGCATGTTTGGGTCTGATTTTTGACACTACAAGATGAGCACATTTCCTTCTCCTTATACGTTTCAACTCCATGTTTATAAAACTGCTTCACTGTTCCTAGCAGAACAACAAAGCAGCCGATACTTCTGAGCTTCGCTGAACACGTTACTATGAGTGCAGAGAAAGCACTCCACTCCACTGCCTTGCTCTCTGTCATGGGGCCTATCAAGATGTAAGCTGTCTCCAAAAGGGCAGGCTGCAGGTTAGCAGCACAACTGAGCAGGTGTGGGGCAGAAATAATCCTATGACTTCAACAGGCCGGAGTACCCACTCACTCCAGCCCTGATATGTCACACGCCCTCCTTACCCACTCACTCCAGCCCTGATATGTCACATGCCCTCCTTACACTATCAATCACTTCTGCCTGGAAAATTCTTCTCTTCAAAATTCAGTTCAAAACTGTTTCCAGAGCCACTTGCTCCTCCACCATCTGTACTTCCCTGTCACAACACAAATGAACACTGGTAACTTGTTTCTCCCCTTATTGTCTGGAAGTCCTTTAAGGTCAGTGACACTGTATGCATAAGAGGGCAGAATAAAACTAGAAGTCAAATTAAACTAAGTAAATAAGATATTGGAAGAGCTATCTTGAATACACATTGGGCTGTACTGCTTTCTCTGTTATATTTCTATTTGAAAAATAATAGCTAAAAGGTCCATTAATATAGAACTTCCAAGAGCTAGGTATTATTCCGGGATCAGGGCTGTGTGGACAAAACAAAGCTCCTGCCTAATGGCACACCCATTTGCATCTAAATCACACAGCAACCCAGGGAACCAGTATCATGATCCACAGACGTGGAAACCGAGAGTGAGCAAGTGGCCGGGTTATACCGTGAACCTGAGCCTCACTTCCTGGTCTGTGCTCTGACAATAGCTGGCAAATGACAGGCTGCATTTGCTGTGGCACAGAGCCACACCCACTCACTTGTGTACTGACTGCCCAGCCCTACAAGGGCGCCTGAACGGCTGCGACACAGAAGATATGCGGCGCAAAGCCTGCGGTAGCCACCTGCAGCCCTTACAGGAAACGCCAGCCAGCTTCTGTTCTTGGTGCTGAAACCAGGCAGAAGACCCACCTCTGCCGCACCCTGGAACAACTGCTGAATCAAGATCCATCTGGTTCCTCCACCCAGGCCAAGTGGGATAAAAAACTTCAGGAAAAGAAAATGCAACAGAGCAAGGAGTCATTCTAGGCAGGAATAAAAAGCACACGAGTAAGCACTAAGCACAGAGCAGCTCAAGTGGGAATTAGAACATAGGCATGTAGCAAGAGGGGACTTTTCAAGCCAGGTGGGGACCACATGAAAACCTGGCACATGTTCTAGGAAAACCGAGACCTGGATTACGCAGAAGCAATTTCTCAATTGCTGGGACTAATTGCAGTGCAGCAGTGCAGTGACAGAGCTGCTCCTGGACAGACCTGGTGGGGCACAGCAGGTTCTCTACCACCCACCTTCTCCACAAGCCCCTCTTGCCTCTCCCGAGTCCAGCAGACAGGCAGCTGCTTCTCACCCACCTCCCAGCCTGACTGCCAAGCAACACTTCATCCTACCCGGCATTACAACCACATCACAACCACAAACGCCAGCCAGCGGCTGCTCTGAGTTTGGCCGTCACATCTGAAAAAACAAGGCTCCCATCAGCATGTTTGCTTTATTAGTAAATATTGAACCGCTTTAGTATTTGTTCACCTAAAACTCTGGACTCCTTTCCTCATCTCCACAGAGAAAGTCTTTTGCTCAACTTGGTCTTCTGGCTGCCTTGTCAGTGGGATCTGGGCCCTGGGTGACTAGAAGACAAGACAGACACCAGCCTTGTCCCAGCCACACTTGTGCCACTTCATATGGAGTAGACAAGAGGAAGCCAATTTCACTTTGAGGCTGATTTGAGGATTATTGCTATTCTTTGGAGTTAGGAATACTTTTTGGAACTGTAACCAAAGAAAATGGTTTAGGCAAAATGGAAAAACCTAAAATTATAGATGTGTGACTAGGAAATTATAGCTGCATACTTAGAGACAAGAATATGAAGAAACTACAAATAGTTGTAGAGGCATTGTAATCATTAAATATAAGTATGGAATGGAGAGAGGGTTAGGGGATCCCACACTGAACTGTATTTAGTCAGAGAAGCAGCTGCCTGGGTGGAGAGTTCTAACCTAAGGCAGGTCCTTGATTCTAAACTTGCAGAAATCTACCATGCAGAGTCTAGGGAAGCCAACCTGATGTACCCAGCTATAAATGCCTAGCACCTCAGTACTCAAAAGGCTCATGAGTTTGAGGCCAGAGTGAAATACAAAGCAAGACCACAGCTCAAATAACCCAAGCACAATCACGATATGCTAAGGTAATTCAATAAAAGCAAACTGCAGTTTCACCTCTGCCAATTTCCTTCATGTGAATAAAGAAAAGTAGCTGAAACAAGCTAACCTAAACTCACCAGAACATGACCTGTTTCCTCCCCATTAGGAACAAAACATAGCAACAGGGCTTCAACTGTTACTCTTCACAGACACAACTGACATACTCTCCCTCACCCTGCATTAAAGCAACCTCACTAGCACCACTCTTAAGTCCCCAAAATCCACCCAAGTGTTCACTGTAGCTTGAAACTGTCGAAGGATCTGTCACAGAAATATGACTGACAAACATCTGTTTACAGTTTAGGTGCAAAGGCAGGCCAGGTGGAATGGTGGTGGCCAAGGCTAATGCTGCTGACAGTGCCTTTCCTGTGGCCTGGCAACTCAGTTAACAATAAGCCTGAGAGAGAGGAAGCTTTCCAGGAGTAGAAGAAACATGCAATTTATAGAAAGCTTTCAGTCTGGAAGCTGATCTAAGCTGGGACACACAGGAGAGAGGGTGACCCCACTAATCCCACTAAATCTACTGAGTTTCCAAATTTGAAAGTAAATAATCACGGTGAATTGCTGTTTACTGATTGCTTTTAGTTTGGGTTCATTCTTTTTTTTTTTTTTTTTCCGGAGGAACCCGGGATTGAACTCAAGCCCTTGAGCTTGCCAGGCAAGTGCTTACTCTACTGAGCCATCTCCCCAGCCCCAAAGGTTTCTTTTTTTTTTTTTTTTTTTTTTCCTAAAGGGACTGTTTTTGGTCTTTTTACCATTTTGTTTTTTTGGTACTGGGACTGCACCGCTGAGCTACATCCCCGGCCCTGAATTGCTGTTCACCTAAATTAAAAATTCCAGTCCACTTACCCAGGACTAAAAAAAATGTAACAAAGGTATTAATTACTAAAACCAGGCACAGTGGTACACACCAATAATCCCAGCTACTCAGGAAGGTGAGCCAAGAGGGTCACAAATTCAAGGCCAACAAATGTCTTAAAAGGAGCTGGGGACATAGCTCAAAAAGCTCCTTGAGTTCAATCTCCAGTACAGAACTGAATGTCTACTTATACATCGGTGACACGCAGACACTAATCTTACTCTACTTGTATTTCTTTGGGAGAAGATATAACTTCTGAAGGCACTAGTGATCTGGGGTGGTTAACTGTTTTCACACAACAGCTTAGCAAGCCTGAACCTGCAACTTTTGCCCAGCACACTGAACCAAAACTATAAGGCCAACAGAAGAGAGAAAAGTATAGCTCAGATTCACTACTTGAAGAAGAACTAGAGACTTAGCTGCATGATAACACACAGGAAGGTTGCACAGAATCCTCCTGCCACAGATCACGGAAGCCTCCTCCAGGAGGCACAGGTATTATGTGGAAAAGCAGTGGCCTCATCCCCTTGGTGTCCTCTCTTCAGTGCCCTTGCCCAGCTGAGAGTTAAGGCTGATTGTCAACTTAACTAGCTTGGAAGCCATCTAGGGAACCAGGAACACACACATCTGTCTGGGAGTGTCTGGGCGGGCCGTGCACTGCACCCACCCTCTCTAGCCCTGTTCCTCTGCTCCATTTCCTGGCTGCTGTGACCTAAGCAGGTTTGTTCTGCCAGCTGGACTGAAATTTCTGAAACTGAGCTAAACCTCTTATGCAGGTTGCAGGCATGGGAGATGTGGTCCCAGCAAGGAAAAATGGACTGCACCAGCCTGTGCCCGTCATGGGCCTGGTCTATCTCAAGCCGCAGCACCATGCACAAAGTCCTATTCTGGAAGTAACTGAGGGTTGTGATCTCAGTTCCAGAGACATTTACAACCTAAAGTAGAAAGGAAAGACCATGAATGTGCAGAACTGCCCTGAAATGCACACACAGTTACCAACACCAGAAGTCAGCCCACCAGAGATGGGAGAGTGAAAGGCCTCCCCTCCCAGTGGCCGGTAGGAAGACCCAGAGTCTGCTTTCCCATGCACCTGAACTTTTGGTGTCCTCATTCACCAACGTTCCCTCCTCCATTTCCCTAGAGGACCCACATTCTTACAGCATGAGAGTCCAATCTGGTGGGAACAACTATAGAACTCACATTGCCAGTAAACTGCACACCACTTTGGGCATTCAGTCCTTAAAGTGATCGTGCATAATGCTAACATACTATGAATAATAAAGAGGGCCAGGCTGGGTAAAAGTTGCATGCATCTTTACCCTGGGAATCAAATATGATGAAGTCTGAGATTTACAACCTGGGAGGCACCAAGGGAAGAAAGCAGGGGAGGGAAGACAGAGATGAGTTCTATTCTCACAGTTGGCAGTGGAATGGATTCCACTGGGAATGACAGGCAGACTTGACTATGTACAGTTCACCCTTTTTTTCCCCTAAGGCTAGAGCTGGCCTCATTTGTTAAAAGAAATGGGTCTATAGTATAAAACAGGCTGCTCCCCTGGAATATGTAACACAAGAAGTCCCCACGGTGGTATGTGCCTGTAGTCCCAGCAACTCAGGAAGATAAGGCAAGGGGAGAGCTTGAGCCCAGCAGGTCCAGGCTGGCCTGTGCTGATCACTACTCACCTAAAGTAATATCTGTCAGAAACAAGATGTTTCTCGTGGAGCATCCAATGCTATCTGCAATCTTTCGGTAGCTCTCACTCTCCACTTTATGTCCGATCTTGGTGTCAAAGTGACCATCAAAAAGCTGACCAAAGAGAAGGCAGGAAGAAAAATGACACCAAATCCTTTTGTCTTATATCCTTTATCCCTGAAATGCTTGAAATCATAGTGATTTCATTTATTCATTAAATATTTACTGAACATCTAATATAACAGAAATTCATGGCCACTCAAAAAAGTAAACATAGGGCTAGCCAAATAGCTTAGAAGATTAAAGCACATGCTTAGGCAGACACAGCAGCCAGGTCCAATTCCCAGCTTGCGTGTCAGCCCCACCCCCAGGGCACTGAGACAGGTGATTGAGACTGGGTGTGGTGATGCCCATCTGTAATTCCAGCTCTTGGGAGGCTGAACACAGGCAGACCACGAGTCCAATCTACATAGTGAGATCCTGTAGATCCTGTACTAAATATAAAAAAGAGTAAACATAAAGGTTTTATAGCAATAAACATGTGGAAGAAGATATACATAAGATCATACATATGATTTTCACTGGAATTCATTTTATATCCAAAATCATTAAGAGACAGATATTTCCTACATTCTATGTCTAAAACACTATTTATTCAAATTACTAATTGGACTGGGTTTCATTCCTGAAGAAAGGATCTAAGCATTATCCTTCTGATCCTAGAATGAAAAGTTATATCTAATTTGTGTCATTACTTTGTGCTATATTTACTTTCAAATAATTTTCATTTTCTAATTAAAAATCTTAATTCTACCCTTGTGCTAGTGGATATCCAAACCATCTTAGAAGTAAATGAAGTCAAATGTGTCACCTGCTTATACCCAATAGTAATTCAAAAAAAAATTTAGGATTAACTATTAAGATGTGATCATCTGAATGTATTCAGAACTTCTAACTAAAAACAAGCCTAATGATCACTCAGAATTAAGGAAATGTTAATTTTTTTTAAGTGAGGATTGTTCTTATGCACTCCTTCCTTTCATTTTGCCTTATTTGGTAAGTGAAGAATAAGGTTTTTATTACTGAACTTAGGTAATTATCATGCTCCATCCACCTTTACCTATTGTCTATGGTATGAAAGAGCAGAAAAGTTTTGTATCTGTATTTAGAGGTCAGTTGCTAATGAGTAAAGGACTTCACTTTAGTTTCATATTTGATTTAGAAGAAAAAAGTAAGAAAATTAAAATAAAACAAGCTCTAAAGCTGTAATATTCTCTGCAAACTCTTATAGGCTCAATAAATATTTATTTAGTGACAGACTGCTTGCCCAAGGTGCATCAGGTGCTAGATTCAACTGAATTCAATCCCAAAAACCAAGAGAAAGAGACAAGACAGACTGACAGACGAACAGACAGACAGACAGACATAGAGACAGAGAAAAAGACAAAGAAAAGATAGGGAGGGAGAGGGGAGAAGGAAGGGAGGGAATGGAAGGAGAGGGAGGCAGAAAGGGAGGGAGGGAGGGAATTCCTGGCCAAGTTACTTGTGTGCCTGTAGGCATTTTTTTCCCCACTTTATGATGCTAGGACTGTACATACATTAGGTCCCCACAGTACATACTTTAGGTCTAAGCTACATTCTCAACCCATCAGCACTTCTTTTTAAAGTCTTAAATGTACTCCCTTCTGCTGACCACCACATCCTTCAGGGGTCACAGGACTGTGATACAGGGAGAAGAGCAGGAATTTTCCCATATACAGGAAATGTGCAATCGGTAATTTTAATCTATCATTGTACTTGATAATGTGCCCAACTATCCTGTATAATAATGCAGGGGGATTTTTTCCTCCTTCAATAAAACTCACACCTCTTCAAAGTACTAGAAACAAATGAGACTATTTTGTGCTTTGCTGGAAGTACAAGTGGCCTGAGGCATGGCTCAGTAGTACAGTACTCACTTAGCACACACAATGCCCTAGGCTCAGCCCCCAGCACACACCCACAGACACTCCTTTAAGCAGCTCTTATAATTATGTAGTACTATTTTGCATCTTTCCTAATTTCATTTTTTTCAAGACACAGAATGAACTTTTATTTTCTTGTACATGTTTCATACACTAAGCAAGTGCTCTACTATAGAACTACATCCCTAGCCCTTTCTCAAAATTTCATTTGAGACTAGGTTGCACCTAGTTGCCTAGGCTGACCTCAAATTTGCAATCTTCTTGCCTCAGTCTCCTCAGTATGTGGTATTCCAGGCATGCACCACCAAGCCCAGGCAAACTTAGATTTTTAAGACACCTCATTTTATACAACCAAAGAGCATTTCACTACTTTCTTTTGGGTGTTGATTTTCTAATACTGGCAAGACAGCTGATTTACATGCTAGCTCAGGAGCTGGTACATTGGTATATACATGTATGTTTTTACATACAACACTAGCCAGCTATAATACTTGCCCTCATCTAAAATCACCTCAGGTGAAAGTTTAAATGCAAACTCACAGCCCCACTCTAGATCTGCCCATTCAGATTAGCTAAGAAGCAAGGCTCAGGTTTCTACATTTTTAATAAACTCTTTAGGTCAGTGGTTCTCAACCTTTCTAATGCCGTGACTCCACAATACAGTTCCTCATGTTGTGGTGACCCCAAACCGAAAAATAAATTTGGTGGCTACTTCAAAACTGTAATTTTGCTACAGTTATGATTTCCGATGGCTTTAGGCAACCCGTGTTTTGGTCGTTTGACCCCTGCCGGGGTTGCAACCCACAGGTTGAGAACCACTGCTTTAGGTGATCCTGATGTATACAGGGTCTCACTATGCATCTCAGACTTGTAGTGATCCTATCTCAGCCACCCCAGTACTGGGATTACAGGTATGCATCACCACACCTGGCATTCTGGGGCAGCACATTACGTGGTACAGCAGATTAAAGCCAGGTTCTTGCGCTTGCCGAACAGGTGCTTACAATGCTGAGCTATCTCCCCAGTCCTGGTTGAAGAGATCCTGATTGATAAAACTGGCATCACATATTTTACCCTTTCCTATGCATTCCCACTTCTTTTTAAAATTTTTCTCTTTGTTTTTTTGAGAGTATCCTTACGTAGTTCAGACTCACCTTGAATTCACAGTAACCCTCCTGCCTCAGCTTCCCAAGTGCTTGGATCACAGATGTGTGACACCATGTCTGGCTTTGCACTTCTTTTTACAACCCACGTATCAGCACATATAAATGCAGTTACCTGCATGTGGAGTTAAGCCTGTAACTCTAGCAAAACACTTACTCCATATTTCATGCTCTGAAAGTGTTAAAAGAAATCAAGTAACCTACCTCGAGAATATCTCCCTCTGTAGAATGCCCAAATAACAGTTTCTGGGCTTCAATGCTCCCTGAGGAGTAGATATACACCTTCATTCCAGCCGCTTTCCACCTCTTGACTGCGGGCACAACATCTGCAAAGAACCTAGAAGAAAAAGAGCCAGGTTAAACTGCGTGAGCACTTCATGGAGGCCCATGAAGACCAAGAGAAATAAATGCCACATGCTTCGCAATTTGTGACCAAATGAAAAATCAGAAGCCACTATACAACTCTAATCATGACAGGTAAGAAGAAATAATTTCTTTTTTGTAAAGAGTAATTTCTTTTGTTTGTTTGCTTGTTTTTGTTTCATTTTTTTAGCTAGGGTTCAAACTCACGACCTTGCACTTGCCAGGCAGGCACTTGTGCGACGGAACTATCTCCCCAGCCCCTTTTTTCTTTTTTTTTTTTTTTTTGCGGGACTGGAGATTGAACTCAGGCCTTTGGCTTGCAAGGCAAGCACTTATTCTACTGAGCTATTTCCTCAGCCTGACATACTTAATTTTTGTTGTTGCTGTTGTTTGTTTTGTTGAGGTAAGTACCAGGAATTGCACTCAGGACCTTGCACTTGCTAGGCAGGTGCTTAGGCCACTGAGCTATATCCCCAACCTGTAAAGAATAATTTTTGAGGGCCAAGGAGACAGCTCAGCAGCCTAAACCCTTCCTGGCAAGGGCAAGGTCATGAGTTTATTCTCAGTATCAAGAAAAGAAGGAAGGAAGAGGGAGGAGGGGAGGGAGATCATTTTTGAGAGTAAAAGATTATAAAAGAGATGAAATAAGTGATTTTTTTAACTCTTGAGGAACACAGAAAAGAAACAACAATAATACTATATTATATAATCTCTAACATAATTCATGAAAAGACTAATTTATGAATTTCAAGCAAGTACAGTAGCACTTTCAGAAAAAGATCTGTACCCAAAAGATTTCTATAAATCTTTTATTAACGAGAAAATAGAACTACATTTTCTGAAAAGTAAAAAACTTAAACTTTGAACTTTTTTTTTTTTAACTCTTAAATTTTTGTTATAAAAGATTACAGAACAAGTGAAGTCAGGGAAGTCACTTGAATGACCTCACACTGGCCAAGCAGTAAACTGTATTTAGGGTTTTGTTTTGTTTTTTTTTTTGCAGGACTGGGGTTCAAACTCACGACCTTGCACTTGCCAGGCAGGCATTTGTGCCATGGCCCCTAGGTTTTCGATTTTTGACAGTCTTTTTTCTTTCCCTTTCAGACAGGGTCTGAGTTCACTGTGTAGCCCAGGCTGACCTCAAACTCACAACAGTCCTCCTGCCTCTGCCTCATGTACACTGGGATCCTGGTGTGTGCCATCATACCCAGCCTTAGTTTCTTTTATCAATTCTACAGCATTTCCACAGTTGGTAATAAGTGAAAAGCACAGGGGGCCAGCCAGATAGCTCAGCAGACTAACACCCTGCTTAGGCAGATGCAGGGACCAGGACAGGGATTTGCTAGCCCTGCCCCCAGGGTGTAGTAAACCAGTGAATGAGACTGGGTGTGTTGGTGCATGCCTATGATCCCAGTAGGAGGCTGAAAACAGGAGTACTGCTGTGAGTCTGTGCAGTGAGACCATGAAGACCTTGTACTAAGCATATAAAAAAATTTTTTTTAAGCACAAGGAACTCAGTATGGGACTAGTTTTTAAGAGGTTACTGGAAAATGTCAGAAGCCTGCCAAATGAAGCAGCTCAGTGTCCTGCCTTTGCTGAAAGAAGAGGGACATGCTCAAAACCAGTCCACTTAATTTAGATGTGTTAGCCTGGATTTTTTTGGCATGAATTTGCACTGACTGTTTTGTTCTACAGCAGGGCTTAAGAAATTTAAGGTAATTTATTCTAAGTTTCTGGTTTTATAATTGAGGAAATAAGAGGACTAGCTACCAGCAATGCAATCCTGTGGCTCTACACTTGTGAAAGCTTGCAGAGTGAGCTGGCTACTAGTCTCAGATCACTGGTATACCCTGAAATTCCAATCAATTCTTTAAAAGGAAGGTGATCTTTGTATCATACAAAGAAATAATCTCTCATCTAAAAGAAATACAAACATGATGTGAGTGTGGCTCTGGGGAACAGCTAGAACCCTTTGTAGCAGGACCCTAAGAAGAAGGCACAACAGCACTATGCACTTGAGCTTCCTCAGCTAGGAAAGCCAACAGGCACCCCAACCAAGACACAGGTCTGTGGAAGGTGCTCAAAAGCACAGAAAACATGGCAGACCTAACATCCCACAGGAACCTACAGCAACAGCTGCGTCATTTCACAAATTTTCACTTCTCTTAACACAGCACACAGTGGGTGATCTGCTGGCCTTGGGAAGCAGACCATTAGCACTGTCACCTGAGTGCTAAGGATCAAATGAGGTGCTGTTCTACGAGGCACCATGTGCAAGGATGCTGGTATAACCTACGACTAAAAGGCACTCGGCCAGCTGCAAAGTCAGCCATGCAGATCTGGAAAATTTGGCTGAGTGAAATACATTAACACAGCTTCAGGAAAATGAAAACAAAACGATTCACTTGTTAATGAAAGTAATGCTTGATTTTATCTATTTTGCTGATCATTTAACATACAATGAAGGGAGGGGACAAGCAAGAAGTATATTTGGACTTGGGGCTGATGAAGGCACTCATTTGAGCACCTACTCTCCTTTCACGTGTCCAGCTGTGAATGCTGTCCTCCACATGTGGCCCTGCAGCTGTTTGAGTGCGGTGGTCTTCCGGTCCAGAGACATCTGCCAGCGCACATTCTCTACCACAGCCTGGATCATCTGTTGGAGGTCATCCACCCCATCCCCAGATGCCATGGGGATCGGAACAACACCATCCAGGTGGGCATCTTCCTCAGCCTTTAAGTCAGAAAAGTAAGAAGTTTGTTTCTTGCATATTTTTTAAAAGAACATTAAAAACAAGACTCCAAAACCAGATAGACCAATTTTCTCCAAATATCACTGGCTTGTAAGAACTGCCACAAAAGATTCCTAAGAGAACAATCCTAAGGTACAGTATTGCATGCCTATAATCGTAGTTCTCTGGGAGGAAGACTGCAAGGTTGAAGCCAACCTGGGCAATTCCACAAGAACCTGTCTTTTAAAAAAAAAGATGCCTACAACCCTAGCACTTGGGAGGCTGAGGCAGGAGGATCACTATGAGTTCAAGGCCTATCTTAACTACATAATGAAACCCTGCCTCAAAAAAAAGTTTGGCAAATAGGCCTCAATGTAAAATAGCCTCAATTGTAAAGTAAGAGTGATCTCTAAAAGCCAAGATTATAGCTGGATGTGGATGCACACCTGTAATCCCAGTGCTCAGGAAGCTGAGGCAGGAGGATCATGGTAAATTCAAGGCCTGCCTAAGCAACATAGTAAGTCTAGGCCAGCCTTAACTATACAAAAAAAGAAAAAAAAACTACTGAGATTAAGATAATTAATAAATTTGCATCATCTTTCTTAGATTGCTAAAGTTGAAATACACACTAAGAGCCACACTATAGAAGGGAGAACACACAGGATCTAAGAACACTTGATTTGTTGACTCACTTTTTAGAACCAAGGAACCAGAACTTAACTTACTATTTATTTATTTATTAATATATTTAGCAGAGGGTCTACAGGGTCTCACTACACAGATCAGGGCTGGTAGTGATCTTCCTGTTTTCAGCCTCCCAAGCACTGGGATTATAGGCACAAACCGCCACACCCAGTCTCAATCAGGGTCAGGGCTGGCATAGCATGCTAGGGACAGAACCCCAGTCCCTGAGTCTGCCTAAGCTGGCACTTTAATCCACTATTCTATCTGGCTGGCCCTCAGAACTTTATTCAAATCTGATCAAATTTTCAGTTTATCAGTCAGTTTCCCAATTTATCAAATCTGACAAATTTTTCTCTGGACAGGCTAGGGAGATAGCTTAGTAGAACAACAGCTTGCCTGACAAGTGCAAGGACTTCGGTTCAATCCCTAGTACTGCAATAAATAGATAGATAGATAGATAGATAGATAGGTAGATTTATTTATTTTTGTCTGTATTCTAATTGAAACAGAACATCTCATGAATTAGTTGGAATTGAGTGAAAAGAAGTTAATGAAGTCTCTAGTGGTGGTGCAAGTTAATGAAGCCTCTAATGGTGGTGCACACCTATATTCCCCCAGGGAGGGGAAGAAAGATCACCTTGAGTTGGCTACCATGGGCTACATAGTGAGTTAAGGCTAAGCACCCTAAAACAGAAGCCAGAAGAGACACTGGGGTATGAGGCATGTGACTGTGTAAAGTACATGAAACCAGGGTAGAACCGCAAGCTATACTAGGTGTAAGCTGGGTGAGGAGGACTGAAGGGGTGCAAGGCAAGGACCCAGGTGCCCGTGAAGGGCAGGGAGGGTCACCATCACAAAGCAGCAGGCTAGAGAAAGACACAGTGTTGCCACTCAGTGATACCAATGGAACCTGTTAAGGCTGCAAAACCCTTTCAAAGGGCTCAGTTTTACACCTAAATTATCTTTTTGTGCAATGTAGACAGCTCCCAAAGAGATAATTCTACAGACCACAAGCTGTACAAACTGTGGATTTTCCAGCAGGCAAGTCACTGGACTTCCACCTGCTATGAATGCAGGGTACTGCTTTTACCCTATATTCAGTGCCTGCTCTAACCCCTCAGCCACCCTCCATCCAAAGACAGGAGAGTAGGGAAGTCCCCACCTGCTTCCTCAGAAGGCTGACATCCTGCCGACACTCCTCTTCCTCCCAGTGTGTCTGCAGATATTCCTGCACATTTTCTTTGATGTAAGGAAATAAAATGTCCTAGACAAAGAAGTAAAAATGAAAAAGAAAAGTAGTTAGTTTTTGTTCACTATCCAAGCAACCGGGGAGATAGCTCAGTGGAATAAGCACTTGCCTGCTCAATGTCCAAGAGGTTCTTCTATAACCTTGCTGCAAATATAACAAATATATCAGTGGAACTCTTAGTGAAAAGTACCCTATAATTTTGAACTGGACAGAGACCAGGAAACAGTAAAGAGACTACACCCCAAAGACAAACCTGATGAGCCACCTGCTTCTATTAACAAAGTTTTACTGAAACCCAACCATACTTATTTATTTACACGTGTTTGTGGCTATTATGGGAGCCACACTGGCAGAGCCGAAAATCTGGACAGAGACCACATGGCCTGCAAAGTCTAAATAAAATACCTATTACTTTGGCCTTTACAGAAAAAGTCTAATAATTCCTAAACTACATGGCTAAGCCACAGCTTCTTGAGGGTATAAATGGGGTATGTCTTGCTCACTCCCAGCAGCACCCTGATATACAACACAGCACATAACTAAAATACCTAGAGAACCTAAGGTATCTGAGCATAACAGGAATTTCAGAAAAACCCTACAGAATCTGATCACCATAATGTTTTCCTGGTAACCAGACTACCTATGGAGTAACTAAAAGAAAGTGATATGTAAACTAATTCACTAATAAGTAACTTGCCAGTAATCCACATACTGGAAACATGATATCCCCTTACTTAAAACTTTACTTACTAATTTATTTATTTGATACTATTTAATACTATTTAAAACTTTACTTACTAATTTATTTATTTGATACTATTTGATACTAAGGATTGAGCCCAAAGCTTTTACAAATGCAATCCCTGCCTCAGGAGGCTGAGGCAGGAAGACAGTTATAAGTTTGAGGCCAGCCTAAACTACACAGCAAGACCCTGCCTCAAAAAAATTAAAAAAGGAGGACCAGAGATATAGTTCAGTAGAATAAACGCTTGCCTGGAAAGCGCAAGGACCTGAGTTCAATCCGCTGTTCCACAAAAATATAATAAATAAATAAGCAAATAGAAGTCACACTGTCAGCCCTTCTTTGATAAAATATTTATATTTACTTGCATTTGGAGTATATGCATCTTTTCAAATCAAATTATGATACATTAAACAACTTTGTTAGTATCTATATGTCCAAAGATACATGAATCCTTGAAAAGGGCATGGAGAAATGGATTGAAAATATGAATCACAATCCTTGTCCTGAAAGCCCAGTATGGTGCTATGCAAGTCCACATGTAGTGGCTTGGGACACTCTTAGTATACTCAGAAAAAGGAGATCAAAGAGGATTTCAGAAAATAGAAAGATATGCCTTGCTCCTGGATAGGAAAAACCAACACTGTGAAAATGGCCTCATTCCCAAAATAGTTATACAGATTCAATGAAAGCCCAATTAAAATGTAATTAGTGTACCTCAAAGAGCTACAAAAACATTTCTGGAAGTCATATGGAACCTGAAGAGACCTAGACTGGCAAAAGCAATACTGGGCAACAAGGGAAAGTCAGGAAGCATCACAATCCCTGACTTGAGATTATACTACACAGTTATTGCAATAAAATCAGCACAGTGCTGTCAAAAAAAAAAAAAAAAAAAAAAAAAAAACGCTTGAATAAAGTGGCCAAATATATTCACTGGAAGGAAGACAGCCTCTTTAATAAGTAGTGCTAGAAAAACAGGCTTTCCACCTGAATTTTAGCCAATTGTCCCTCATATAATTGGGAAAAAGTTTTACCCAACTGTCCCTCATACAAAGGATATCTATCTAGAACATGTAAAGAATTCTTAAAAATTCAGGCTTTCAAAATTCAAATACCCAAACAAACAAACAAAAGGGTGTCTGAGATGAATATATACTTCTCAGATGAAAAAATTAGGCAAATAAGTATATGAAAAAACATTCAACATCTTTTGAACTCTCAAAGAATCATTCAAGAAATGCACATTAAAAACACAGAGAGTGGTCCGGCCAAATAGCTCAGTGGATTAAAGTGCCTGCAAGCAGGTGCAGGTGCTGGGGGTTTGATTCCCAGGGTGGCTGAGATGGCAACTGAGATTGGATATGGTGGCATGCACCTGTAATCCCAGCTCTGGGGAGACTGTAAACAGGCGGATCACTACAAGTCCAATCTAGTAGTGAGACCCTGAACTCCCTGTAGACCCTTCCCTAAAATACAAAAACTAAATAAAATGAAATAAAACAATGTCTCACCCCAGAAAGAATGGCTACCATGAAACAGTCAACCAGTTATGATGCTGGAGGGGCTAAGGGGAAAAAGGAGCTTTTCACCACTGCTGCTGGGAACGTAGACTGCTACAACCACTATGGAAATCAGTGTGAAGATTCCTCAAAAAGCTAGGATTGGAAGTCTCATTTAACCCACTTATTCCCATCCTGGGTATTTTTGCAGAATTGAAAACATCATACTACAGCAGTAATATGTGCACTCATGCTTACAGCAACACACTTTGGAAACAACCCAAATGCCCACCAACTGAGGAATGGGCAAAAAAGATGTGGCATTTTTATACAATGGAGTATCTCGCTCAGCTCTAAACAAAGATACAAGGCTTTTATAGGTAAATGGATGCAAGCAAAGACAAAATGTCTAAGTGAAATAAATAAAATCCACATGTATACATATCATATTGTTGGGGCCTGGCGGGATGGCTCAGTGGTCTAAAGCCCCTGCTTGGGAAAGCTTGGGTGGCTTCAGGGACCGCAGTTCGATCCCCGGCACCACATGCTGCGCCAGCCCTGCCCTCGGGACAGGCTGAGTCGGCCATAAAAATGAGTGAATATGGGCCCAGCAGGATGACTCAGTGGTCTAAAGTGCCTGCTTGGGGAAGCTTAGGCGGCTTCCAGGACCGCGGTTCAATCCTGGGCGCCACATGCTGCGCCAGCGCTGCCCTTGGGGCAGGCTGAGCCCGCCATAAAAATGAGTGAATAAACAAACAAAGGTTCTGAAACAAGAAAAAAATAAATAAAATAAAAAATTAAAAAAAATGAGTGAATAAACAAAGACTCTGAAACAAGAAAAAAAATAAATAAAATAAATATCATATTGTTTTAGTAGTATAAGAATCTAATAGAGTAACTAAAATCTGAAAAGTACAACATAGTGAAAAGGGAAAAATCTGTTCAAAGGGAAGGAATAACTGAGATGAGGGAAAGGAAGTTTTGTGTGTGTGTATGTGTGTGTGTGTGTGTATACATATATATATATGGGATAGCTGAGATAGCTGTATTGCTGATTTCTGCTTGTCTACTGAAAGCAGTTAAAGATTAATTTTTTCTCATCTTTTAAATTTTTTATAATTTTTTATTGATCAATTGTACATGCTTATATCTGGTAATCTGAGCAACTAATTTGAAGACAACTATATATAATATAACCACTGAATTCCTATTATCTTGTTTAGTGAAATTCTGCACTATTTCTATTTTTTAATTCTCTTTAAAAACATAAAAAGAATAGTATCTGCTGTGTTGAGAAGGCTTTGTTTGTTTGTTTTTGGTAGTACCAGGGATTGAACTCAGGACCTTGTACTGCCTTCACATTTTATTTTATTTTTTTTAAATTTTTATTTATTTATTTTTCTTGTTCCAGAACTTTTGTTTGTTTATTTATTTATTTTTATGGCCGGCTCAGCCTGCCCTGAGGTCAGGGCTGGCGCAGCATGTGGTGCCGGGGATTGAACCGGAGGTCCCTGCAGCCGCCTAAGCCTTCCTAAACAGGCGCTTTAGACCACTGAGCCATCCCGCCCGGCCCCTGCCTTCACATTTTAAAAGAAACTTTGTAACTGAGCTGAAGCCAAGAAGTCAGGTTAATAAACCTCAGGTACTCCTTTATTCAAATCCTGGACCACACTGTGGTATGAATGAGACATCACCATGAGCAAAGCACCATGCTGAGCCCTAACCCAAAGAGCTAGGGAGGAGCACACATCCAACATTAAAGAAAGATACTGTCACAAGTGCAACAAATGAGAGGTGCACAGTATCGCTCTATCAGAAAAGGGGAAAATGGGAACTAGTAAGGGAGGTTCAGGAAGACTCTGCTAGAGAAGTAACAATAGCACTGGAATTTAAAGTGAAGGTTCTCAAAGTGTGGCCAAGGCCTGTGAAAGCCCAAGACCCTTTCAGGGAGCCCATGAGGTCACACTGCTTTCCGAAAAACATTATGTTTTTGCTCTTCTCAATTTCAGTCTTTCAGCAATGCACAATGGGGTTCATGGGAGCAGCAGGGTGGGTACTGGGACCAGAGACCAAATGCAGAAAGGAGACCAGCTGTCTTCAACAGCTCACTCAGGCCAGCTGCAAAAACAGACAGTGTGGTTCTTCCTAACCACGTTTACAAAAGAAAAACACCCTTAGGATAGTGACTTATTCAGTTATACTATCAAAGAAATGGGGTTTATTGTTACTGTTTAAAATGAATATTTTCTACTACTTTTAATTCCTAATAAAATTGTTACAGTTTATGTCTAGTTGTCCCCCCAAAGCCTCAATGCAGTCATGGGGCAGGGACTTCTATAGCTTTAGACTTGACTCATAAGTCACTGGGATTATGTATTTAGTACTGATCTAGAGTTTGAGACTTGATCCAAGATCCCTGGGATTATGTGTTTTAAGTACTTCTGGGATTATGGGTATAGCCTAAGGCAGATAGAGGCAGACAGCCTGAATGTAATATAAAGAGAGACAGAAAGACAGACTATGCTGTTGCTCTTGCTCCCCTGGTTGGTCGGTTGCTTCTGTTGCCATTGTTGCTGTTCTGCCGCCATGAACTGGATGCTTTCTGCCCTGCTCCACTCAGCATTGGGCCAGCCAAATATGGAATGAAACCTCCAGTAACTGTGAGCTAGTAACCTTTCCTTCCTTCATTTTGAGTGTTGGGTATTTGTCCCAGCAATGAGTAAAAGGTAAGGCAACAATATTGACAGAATTGAAATAAAAGCCGTTCAGGTCCTCAAAAATTTAGTGTAAAGGAATTCTGAGAACAAAATATCTAAGAATTACAAAAGGAGGACAGGAGAGGTCATACCACATGGAATAGTATCAGTAAGAAGGGGCTTGTGGCACATGGGGTGGCACAACTGTAATCCCAGCATTTGGGAGGCTAAGGCAGGAAGCATTTGAAGCAAGCCTGGGCTACATGGTGAGCCCAAGGCCAGCCTGAACCATACAGCAAGACCTTGACTCAAAGCAAACAAAAACACAAGAGAAGAAGAGGCTTGCAGGTGGGATCACTTGACCTACTGAGTGTAGAAAGCAGTAGCTGCCTAATGTTTCAATACCACCTTACGGTAGGCAAAAGGTCCTGAAGCAGGCAACCTACTTCCTGTACAGAAGACTAACGGGAACACAAGTGGAATAGTGACTCCAATCCACGAGGCACCAGTGCATTCTATCACAGCCAATGCCACACCCCTCTTCTGATTAATACTACACAGACACGGCTTCTGCCCAGCTTCCAGGAACATAGGTTAACACTTTCTACCTCCTCCTTTCCCCAGCTGGCTGCATCCTTGTTAATACATCTCTGGGTCTCACACTGTTTGTAATATTACAAAAGCATGAATGAACAAAGGCAAACAGACAAAAGGAGAGGAAGAGGCAAAAACTTTATTTCTGGCTAACAAGCCTAAGGGATGGTTAGGATGCAGTCAATATCAACAAAACATCTTCCAGCTGGGCGTGGTGGCACACACCTGTAATCCCAGCACTTGGGAGGCTGAGGCAGGAGGATCAGTGTAAGTGCAAGATCAACCTGCGCTACAAAGTGAGCTCAAGGCCAGCCTGAACCACATAGCCAGCCTATCTCAAAAAAAGAACCTTCCACTGTGTTTGTAGCCAAACAAACATAAGTTTGGCTGTATAAGAACTTCCTCTTCTCTTTCGGGCGCTCCTTTCCAAGATGACCGAAAAAAAGAAGGAACACCGGTCATGCCAAAAAGGGCCACGGTCATGTGCAACCTACTCGCTGCACGAACTGCACCTGGTGCATACCCAAGGATAAGGCCATTAAGAAGTTTGTCATTCAGAACATAGTGGAGTCCACCGCCATCAGGGACATTTCCGAAGCAAGTGTCTTCGATGGTTATGTGCTTCCCAAGCTGTCTGTGAAGCTGCATTACTGTGTCAGTTGTGCCATTCACAGCAAAGTGGTCAGAAATCAATCTCGTGAAGCCCGCGCGGACCGAACACCTCCACCCCGATGTAGACCTGCTGGTGCTGCCCCACGACCTCCAGCAAAGCCTATGTAAGGAGCTGGGTCCGAATGGACTGAAGAAAACTCTGAGAAAAATAATAAATCGAATGTTATACTTTAAAAAAAAAAAAAAAGTACTTCCTCTTTTTCTTTCTTCTTTATTGGTTCTGGGTATTGAATCCCAGGCCTCACATTGCCAAGCAAGCCCTTCACTATTAAGCTATACCTTTAGCTGCTAGAACTAAGTTCTAAATTCTAGAACTATTTCAAAAAACCCCAGTCTAAGCTCATCTCCCAAATAACAATACACAGGAAAACACAGTAACTATGACTTTCTTTTAACCAGCAGGATTGAGGTGTTTATATCCCTTTGTTACTAAAATTCACCTGCCCCAACAAAAATAAAGAAGCTGTTCATCTGCTTGTTCTCGTGCAGCACCTCAGGAGAACTCAAAAGCATACAAGCAGTGTGATGAAGCGAATATTCAGCACAGATGTCAGAGAACACTTTGGAAAGCTCAATACAACCCATTCTTCATCTGAAACAAAGAAAATGAAGAGCCACACTGGACTGCTTTCCCTTCCTGCAAGATTCCCACCACCCTACTGGTACTGTGAGTTTCTTGTCTTCCCACTGTGCCCCTTCTTCCTTACATTCTATTTAGGATCCCCCACCACGCTGATCCCACTGCAGACTGCACCCACTCAAGGGTGACAAGATGCAGCATAGTGAACCCAGACATGGCAGCCATTCCCCCTCCACATTCTACACAGAAACTAATAACCAAGAAATTGGAAATAATCTAAATCTTTAGCAGCCAAGGAATGAATAAACTAGGATTATTTATAAACCATGATATGTAACTAATACCCTGATACCAAAGAGGATGCACTAGCTGGGTGAGATGGCACATGCCTATAATCTTAGCACTTGGGAGGCTGAGACAGGAGGACTGCTGTAAGTTCAAAGACAGCCTAGACTACACAGCCTGATCCTGTCTCAAAAAACAAAAATCAGGGTGTCTGGGACCTCAGTTGTACATGATTTATTTCTTTGGAATCTGAAACGCAGGATATTGAAATCTAGCTTGGTGTGTTTAAAATCTAGGTTGGGTGTATGGACATAACTACATTAACTTTTATCCTTTGTTTTTAGTTTTAATCTAGTTTTTTTGAGACAGTTCAGGCTGGCCTTGAACTTGCTGTATAATCTAGGCTGGGTTCAAACTCATAGTGATCCTCCTGCCTCACAAGTGCTGAGATTACAGATTTCCATCACCACATCTGGCTTAACTTTTTATTCTTCCCTGTTCTAAATATTTCACAATAAAAAACAAAACAGGCCACAAGGCATGGTGGCACACTGCAGTTCCAACCCCTCAAGAGGACTGAAATAGGATTTAAACCCAGGATTCAAGAACAGCCTAGGCAACATAACAAGACTGTATCAAAACAACAGCACAAACCCTAAAACAACTCAGATGTCTCCCCCGACACGTGCCTCCTCAGCTGGTCGTGCTCCTCCTCCAGTGTCTGCCCCATCAACATCCTCAGCTCCTAAAAGCCAAACCTTGCTCTGGAGCAGCACTGGGAAGAGTTAAGGCCTCCCCACAAATGACAGATGAAGTGCTCCAAAGCTATCAAAACAAATGCAGCATTTTCAAGGCCTATTTCTTATTTCAGCTTTACTGGTGCAACTCTAAATCAATGCAGGACCCTGCATTCAAAAACAAAACATAGTATTAGATGCTGTAGTAATAATAATGTATTAATGTTATAACTTTTAACTAGCTATAATATGGGCAATATGGACCAGTTATAATATGGATATAGCTATGGTAATTAATATACCAATGTTTTAATCAATGTCACAACTTTTAACATCGATTGTATTTCTTGTAGCGATAATTTAAAAATTCTGTTGTAATATTTTTTAATTTTAATACTGTATTTATTTGGTACAGGATCTCACTTTGTAACTGAAGACTCATAGTGATCCTCCTATATCAGCCTCCCCAGCACTGGGATTACAGGTGTGCACCATCATACCTTGTTTCGGGGGCCAACACAGCATGCAGCACAGGGGAATCAAACCTGGGTCCTTGAGCTTGCTAGGTAGGTGCTTAGACTGCCTGAGCTATCTCCCCAGTCCCCATAGTATCTTTTTATTTATTCTTTTTTTCCATGTACTATCTTTTTAAATGCTACAATTAAACTAGAATTCTACAGATAAAGCTGTGCATATTGTTAGTGCAACAGGCACCTAAGAGGTTGTTGTGATTTGATAGTACACAAAACAGAAGGCTAGGGACTAGGTAGGTGTGCCAGCTGTTCAGAGATCCATGATTACATGCCATTACATGCTGAAATGCTGTTACTCTCAGCTCAATGGTGGCTCAAAAACACCTCCATCAAGGGCCACAAAATCCCTAAGATCTAATTAAGGCAGTTGCTTCATAAATGCATAGAAGTCAAAATATGGATGTGCTTTATGATCAAGTGGTTATTTTAATGAGGAAGGCATAGTATCAATAAAGATAAAATTACTACTAAAATATTTACTCATTTCCTTTTAAGAAAATCAGTAATAAAAGATTCCTAAGAGTAATTCTCAGAGTATAGCTTTTTAAACAATTTTAGGTCTTCCAAGAAAACCACACAGAGCAAATGATTTAGCATGTAAGAACTTAAAATTGTTTCAGCCTGAAAACAACCTAACACAAGGGCAGTAATAGCAGCTACAATTTCACCGCTTTCATAGAATAAAAAGTAAGTGGCATAATGGTTCTAATTTATATCCTCCTTGAATATGATGACACATGCCTAAAATCTCAGCTACTCAGGAGGCTGAGGCAGAAGAAGTGCAAGTTCAAGGCCAACTTGGGCAACTTAGTGAGATTGTGTCTCAAAAAGATATAGATAGGTAGGTAGGTAGATAGATAGATAGATCATATTCTGTAAATGAAGAATAAAACAAAATCCTACTTTGGGGAATATATAATGCAGAAGTCCAAATAGCTCTAACGCAGTGGTTCTCAACCTGTGAGTCGTGACCCTGGCGAGGATCGAACAACCAAAACACAGGGGTTGCCTAAAGCCATCGGAAAATATTTCCGATGGCTTTTTAAACCCATGCTACGCCATGGTGAAATGTTATTTATTGGAATTAGTAACATATAATTATTATAACATATATTATAACATGTCTCAACATATAATTATTGTTTTGTGATTAATCACTATGTTTAAATTGTGTTTGATTTGTAGCAATGAGAAGACATAATGCTTATCAGGTATTTACATTCCGAATCATAACTGTAACAAAATTACAGTTTTGAAGTAGCCACCAAAATTATTTTTTGGTTTGGGGTCATCCCAACATGAAGAACTGTACTGCGGGGTCACAGCATTAGAAAGGTTGAGAACCACTGCGTTCTCTCATGGTTATAACTCTATTTTTTAAAGTTTCTTTTGCTACCCAATTTTCTTTTTTTTTTTGCTTTTTGAGACAGGGTCTCACTGTGCAGTTCAGGCTAGCTTTGAGCTAGCTCACTTTTGTAGCCCACATTCTACTGAGCTATCTCCCCAGCCCAAAAAATACATAATCTCAATAAACCAAAACCAAGAAGTTGGTAAAACTTAATCGGCCTTGCACTTGCCAGGCAGGCACTTACACTGCTAAGCTGTATCCCCAGCCTTAAAAAGAAATTGTAATTTGTTGATAGCATTTTAAATAAAACCACTCACCTATGAAAATAAATTAGTAGTTATTCTGAGAATAAAATTAAGGAAAAATAAATGCAACAGACAAGAAGAGTGAGTTGGATGGCTGAGGCAAGAGAACCATGGAGAGTCAGTCCCAGGCCAGCCTGGGCTAGCCCATGAGATTCTGTCTCAAAATACCAAAAACAGAGTAGTGGGTCTTCTGGAAAGGGTGACAGTGAAACCTGAATTTCAATCTGAATGGCCAAGCATGGCCTCAGGAAGAGAGCCCTATCACATAGGAGTGATGAGCTGGGCTGGACAAGTGTGAAGAAAGGACAGTCCTGTGCTAACCAGGACAGTGCACTGAGTCTAAGTCACTCTCAGGAGGCCTCACCACCTAGCATCCCTCTGGGCCAAGGTAAGTCTTCCCACATGAGGTAGCTCGCCTTCACTTAGGGACTTAATAGAGCACACATCTGGGTGTGTCTAGGTGGGACATGGTGGCACAGCTTGAAGACTGCATCTGGTCCCTCACCCCTTCCTTCCTAACACTATTCCTCTGCTCTGTTTATAGCCCACTGCAAAATGGACATCTTGCTTTCACCACCTTTCTGCCCTGATTCTGCTTCCTGGAAGTCAGCTGACCATAGACTGAATCTTCTGAAATGGTGAGTTAAAGCGCTCTTCTTTACTTTGCAGGTGTTGGGTATTGCATTCCAGCAAGAGGAAAACTGACTAATACACCATGTATTATTACCAAAAGGGTTCAGTACTGCATACCTGGCAATAACATCAGGAGAGTGGATGAGTGGATGGATGGATGGATGGATGGATGGATGGATGCATGGATGGGCAGACATAGATAAAGACAGATACATAGATACTTTAATGAACTATATCTGGTTAACATTCAAACAATTTTCAGAGCCAATCCAACCTTTCACTGGGAGCTTGGCTGCCCTTCTGAGTGACAAGATCTCTCGTTCTCTTGTACCTAGTCACACCTGTCAAGTGGGAAACCACACACCCTTAAATCCACTGCAAATTATTAAGGGGTAGGACATTCATTGAGACCAAGTTCCTTGGACTATATAAATAATATTATACCAGAGTTAAGAACATACCAAAATAAGGCTAGGTATGTAAATTGGTCTGTTCATCACTAGAGAAGAGAATGCTTATTAACAGTAAAACTAAATAGCTTAATCTTTCTTTCTTTTTTTAAATTTTTCTAAGCTTTCTACAATTCATTTTAATGAGAAAAGAAGATAAAACAGCAATGAAAGAGTTTTAAAACAAGTTAGTGGAATGGTTACAATTAATACTATGTATATTGTTGTATTCATAGTATTCAGAGGATATCAGGTGCAGACTTGGTATGTTCCCTAAACAATATCACTACAAACTTTTATTCTCAATGAACTAAGACAAAATAACTGTATATCTATCCTAACTCTCTTTGTGTGTGTGTGTGTGTGTGTATAAAAGTTTCTAATACTAGGAGAAAATATCATGTCATGTCTTATAAGTAGATTGTAAGTCAGAGATACAATAAGAATCATAGAAAAAGTATAATAAACAATATTCAGAAAATTAAATAGTAATTAAAATTAAATATTACAAAACAATATTCCAAAATTCAAATCATGAGTCCAACTTAGAGGCCAGAATGTTATGTACTGTATGTACAAATCTATAATCAATTCAGAGTACTTGCATAGTATTTGAATAGGTTAATATATACAAAGATATCAACTAAGAAAAAGTTTCCATCCTAGTAAAGAATACTAAGAATAAAACATAACATAAATACTGGAATGGCAAATACATGACCAGAACTTCTAACAGTATGGGGATAGGATATCACACGAAGTTCTAGTATGTCGTGGAACATGGACAGTGTCCAAGACGCTTACTAGTGTCACTTGTAGGACTCAGCTACCTTGATATCCACCCTGTAGACCCAGAAAGAATCATGACTCATAGGGCACACAAATCCATTTGTAGAATATGCTGATGGACATATTCTGATGCTGTATGCAAAGGAACAGTAGAAAGACTGGTGTTGTATACCTCTTTTTCTCCTGTGTATAATTGTTTGCCCTATTTGGTGGGTTCTTTCCATTCTCCTTCATGGAGCTGTAGTCATTTGGATCCCCCTCTAGAATATCTTTTAGTAAACTGTGCAGGGTTGCCTTAGTCATTATGAAATTCTTTAGTTGTTCTTTGTCCTGGAAGTACTTCACTTCTCCACTGAACTTGAAAGAGAGTTTTGCAAGATAACAGTTTGGGCTGCAATTTATTTTCTTGCAAGACCTGACGTACTTTGCTCCATGCTATTCGTGACTTGATGGTTTGTAAAGAGAAATCTGTTGTTCTGATGGGTTTTCCTATATATGTGATCTGTTTCTTTTCTCTAGTGGCTTCTAGCATACTGTTCCTGTGCTGAATTTCTGGGAGCCTGATTATTATATGTCTGTGTGTGGTTTTAAGTTACCTGAATGTCAAATTGTTTCTGCATATTTGGGAAGTTTTCTACTATTACTTCTGCCCATATTCTTTTTATATCATTTGTACTGACTCCTCCTTTATCATTGATATGTATTAGTTGTATGTTGTCCGTCCTGGCATCATCTTGCAGATGTTGTGCTGTTTTTTCTTGCATCCTAGTTGCTAAAAGATCTTCTCTTACCTCTTCACTAACTGCAATGGTGTCTTTAAGGTCTGAAAGGTAATTTTCACTTTTATTGAAATGGTTTTGCCAGCTTGTGACTAAGGTTTTAAGTTCCTGTACAGCACTTTGAATCTGCTTCATACATTCTATTACTCTCCTATATTGCTCATTCAAGGATTCCATCATTTTTCTATTCTTTATTTTTTTATCAGCGTCTTTAGAAGCACTTAGTACTTCTTTTATTATAGGTATCTTTTTTTTTCTTAACTTCAGAAATTATTTCTGATCTGATTTCCTCTCTACTTTTCTGCAGTTGTTTCTTTACTTTGGATGCTATTATTTCAGAGATTTCAGGTATGTGATTTCCATTTTCTTCTATGCTATTGTCCTATATTTGTTCTGGGTGGGCTTGGGGCCTGAGAGCACATTTTGCTCCTTCTCTTTGTCATTTTGTATAGCTCTGCCTTCTAACTTTTGGTTTAGAAGTTTGGCAGAGTTCTTACCTTAGTACTAGGTCAGGATCTACCAAGTTCAAAGTCATCCAAGTGGGTGTGGCTTGGATCTGGCTTCTGAGTTCCACTTCTTCCTGATACAGCCCTTGGAGGCAAACCTGCTATGCTATTCTCACAAGATGTTCTGCTCCTGGGATCAGCCGGGTTGATCTTGTCTCTAGTATCACTGCAGGGAATTCTATGGCAGTTTTCCACACTGGACATGCCAGGCCTGATTGCTGGGTCAAATGAGTTTCCAGTGGGCCCAGGGTGGTCTACATCACATGCCAGGCTGTGTTGCTGGGTCAGCTTAATCTTTCTTAATAAAAGTTTCATAATATTAAAGTTTTACTAGAACAAACTATTTTGTTCAAAGAAAATAAGTTTACTGAAATTTAACTGCTATACATCTAAGATAAAAATAAAATGTCTTAAATGACAGACTATCTTAGTAAAGGATAGTAATAGTCATCTAGAACAACTTCATACAGAATAAGAGGTTTCCTGAAAGTGTTAATGAAAGCTGCCCCTGCTAAAACAATACTTAGGTTTTCATATATCTGTGAATTCTAACTTTTATTTCCTTTTTTTAAAAATAGTATTTCTGTCTGCAAATGTAGCTTGGTGGTAGAGCATATTCTTAGCCTCCCCAAGACGCTGGTTCAAATCCTAAACAGAAAACAAGAAAGCTAGAGCAGAAGGGGGAGGGCGAATATTAGGGAAGGGGAGAAGGGATACTAATTCAATTTAGGATAGTCTCTGAGCCTGTTTACTTATTCATAATATTATCTGTACAGAGAGGTGATAAAGATTAAAGTAGATATACATCCTTAGTAAACATCTTTCAACCTATTATTCAGTCATCTGATCACTGCCTCTGTAGCATGGCCAGCTGCGCCAGAAAAACCAGAAGCCTACAGACATGGCACGGGCAAGCCGGGAAGCAGGCCTGCTGCATTTGCAGGTTCTATACCTGGACAAAAGCAGTATGACATGAAGGTACCAAGGCTAACCAGTTCTACTTCTGTGATCTGTATTATTTTTATTAGAACATCTCTGAAAATGGCCTTCTTAGCTTTATTTGAATACTTCTAAGAGTAGAATTTACTACTTCTTAGAATGTCCATGCCATTTGCCAGGAATTTTTGGCAGTGGTGGCATTAGAACTGCTCCATAAACATCCTTCCCAAACAAAGAAACTTCCCACACCAGAAACTACCAAGAAGTTACAGTGTTCTGGCTGCCCCTTGGTGTCCTAGAGTCTCGGAAATTATAACTCCAGTTTCCCCATTTTTCTGAGATAATCAGGAAAGAGAAAGAGCCTTTACACTACACGTCCCCTTTGAAAACTGAAGCCTCTAGAAAATAACCTTAGATTTCATCACCTGCATTCAAAATAAATGTGCTGCTGATAGTGTCTTCTATATACCATTAAGGAAGTTAAACTGTAATTAAAGAAAGATGAACTGCAATCTAATTAAATGTAATAAGACAGTGTGGGTTATCATAAGCAGGTTAATAACTGAAATAAGGTTTTAAAAAAAGAAACTCAGAAAACAGAGTATCTGTATCTCTAGAGCTCCAGAGAGAAAACTGGGTCCTGGTCTCTTCATAGTGGAGAGAAAGGAAAGTGAATCAATTTCACCTCCTTAAGTCCCTGTAAAGAAGTCAGCTTCTTTTAGCAGATGAGGAAGCTGGGTTCAGAGAGTTTATTGCTGGTACCAAGTAAACACAGTACTCAAGTCTACATTCATCAAATCCAAATACTGAGGTGAGACCATCAAGGACAACCTCGCTAGCACTGACTCCCTGGACAATACCATATTTCCTTTGGAAATTTCTGCTATCTTTGATTTCCCCAAGAAAATTTGTACTTAAACAACGAGATACTCTTTGTTAACCTGAATACTTCTTAGAACATTTCCAAGAATGTTAACATTAATTTGAGGAAGTTTTCCAAGTCTTGTTCAAAACTTTGCCTGTATCTTATTCTCAAAGCCAGTATCTTTATCTCTAAGCTAAAACCCTCTCCTAATTACCATATTCTAACCTCCAAATCACAATCTTTCCCCCATGGAATCTTTAAACAAAGGTACATGATGCTCGACACCATAAATGATAAATTTCAACAACAGCAACAAAAGCAGAGCCACTATGAAGCCTACTTGTCTACAGGTCAGAACCAAGATGGTAATCCTGAATCATAGTATCCTTCCTGGAAATGCCACTCTCTACAGCCAACTCTTCTTATCCTTGGATTCCAGATTAGTACCGCCTCTAAAATTTATTTATGACTTCAAAAATCAATATTCATGGTCCTTTCAAGGTCATTTTTGGACATAAGCCTAGTGGTAAAAATCTTTCATCAGAAACTGGACATATTTCCAGCTGGAGTTGAACAAGCAATGCCTGTTTAAGCTCCCACAATGTAAACAAGTGTCCAAAATCTATGGACACTCAATATATGATTTTTACTGTTAAAAATGGTCCCAAAACAAAGGGCTTCTAGTATCCTTCAAAGGCTGTCATATGCCTTGCACAGAACACACATGTCATAAATTCCATATATTAAGCATTAGTTAAAGTCCAGTTGGCCATGATTCAATATTAGAGAAACAATTATACATATATGTATATATGTATATATGTGTGTATACATATGTATATAATAAGGCAAATAAAAACACACATACAGCAAGGTTATGTATATTAGTTGGTAAAACACAACCAAAGGCTTGCAGATACTTAACCTTGTTTTTTTCCTAGAAGTAATGATTCAGTATTTACTAATAGTGCTTATAGCAACTTCATAGAATATAACTAGCACAAGTGCTAAAACATGTTACTAACTCTGTATGTAACAAGAAACATTAAAGGTAGAACATTTTACCTAATAGATCACTTTCTCCAAACTCACAAACAGCTTAATAGGATAACCTTGGCAAGGACTGTTGACAGTGTTTTACTTGTTAACAAATTAAAAAATTAGAATACTACAATGCACGAAGAAAATGTGTATCACATCCCCAAGACAAAGATCAAGTAGCTGGCACACAAGATGATTTAATGGGGTAAGAGTTGATAATAACATCACTCAGTGATTGCATAAGTTCAGGGGTTTAAAATGAGGACCTTCACACAAAGCGAAATCCCCATCCCTTTTTTGTTTTGGGATAGTCTCACTTAAGAGGCTAAATTACGCAACCTGGGCTTGAATTTGCAATCCTCCCACTTCAGCCTTTCAGAATGCTGGGAATACAAGTATAAATCAACATGTTTGGGCATTTTTATTATTTTAACTTTTTTTTTTTTTTTTGTGGCTGGCTCAGCCCACCCTGGGGGCAGAGCTAGTGTTGCATGTGGTACTGGGGATTGAAGTGCCCTTCCAGTACTTGCCTAAGCAGGTGTGTTAGACCACTGAGCTATCTTGTCAGCCTTTAACATCTTTAAACTATAGTTACTTTTTTTTTCTTTAAATAAGAAATAACAATGTGACCATTTCAAAAACACATTAATAGTACATTCCCAATAAATGATACAATGTAATTATTGTCTTCGTAGTAGTTATAGAGCACAGGATGTAGACATGATAACTTTTCTTTTTTTTTTGTCTTTTTGAGACAGGGTCTCACTATGCAGTTGAGGCTGGTCTTGAGCTCACTTTTGTAGCCAAGGCTGGTCTCGAACTCGCACGGATCCTCCTGCCTCAGCCTCCCAAGTGCTGGGATTACAGGCGTGCACCACCACGCCTGGCCCAGACATGATAACTTTTCTAATCAATGTTGGTACAAAATTTTTTCTCATTGAACTAAGAGAAAATAGTTGTATACATAGTACAGTTACTTTTAAAAAACTATTAATAATGAGTGCATAATTTTTACTGGCAGCACTGTTTCAACTCTGTTGATGTACATGACCTATAAAAATGTTGGGAGATCAATATTTGTAAAGGCTCAAAGTCAATAGCTAAAAAACTCTGTTCCAGAAGGACCTATCATGTCCTGCCCTGAGGGACAGAGCTGGTAGTTTTAAGGACACTGATGCAATGGCAACATCTGAGAAAAGCTGAGTTCAACTGGTATTTGGCTCTCAACTAACTGTGACAATCCTCGCCCAGGACACACCTTATGCCCTGGTTTCTCTTATGAGTAAGGTGTCAATCATAACATTCACTGGATGGCCATAACCATCTGGCTCTAGAAAATTCTGTGACTCAGAAAATAAGCTTAATAGCCAGGCTTGGTGGAGCTGATCTGAAATCCCTGGTACAAAAGAAGCAAAAATGAACCATTCAAGGTCAGGATGGGCTACTTGGCAAGACTGTCTCTAAATTAAATTAAAATAGGGGTGGGGCTGGCGCAGCATGTGCCAGGATCAAACTGCAGTCCCTGTGGTTGCCTAAGCTTGCCTAAGCAGGCGCTTTAAACCACTGAGCTATCTTGCTGGCTCTAAATTAAATTAAATTAAATTGAAGGGTTGGGGGTGTAGGTCAGTGGTATACATAGCTATTATTTAGCACGTGTGAGGGTTCTGGGGTTTAATCCTCAGCACTAAAAAAAAAGGAGGAAGAGAAGCAAGAGGAAGAAGAGGAGGAAGAGGAGAAGGAAGGGGGTAGGGGGGAGAAAGAAAAAACCATTGTTGATTTTTCCTGGAATCTCAGAGCTAAAGGTATGAACTGGCAGAGCAACAAAGTAACAGAAAACACAACTTTCAAGAGAGGTTCTATGAAATCTCGTGAAACATCCTGGACTGTTGATTTACATTATATAATTATGTGGCACTATATACACATCCAACTCTTAAGTGCTCAGCAAAAAGGAGGAAGGGGAAAAAACGTGATGGCAATTTGCCTACCACTCCACACAAGGAGCATATACCTTTCCCTGCAACACCATGCTTTCCCCAGGGTCTTGCAGGCTAAATAGCAGTGTGAAGCTGTTGACACAGACACACTATTCATTTTTTATCACCTATTCCCAAATCAATTACTTCATCTGATACTCAAGAGATGAAGCAGGAGTATGTTTCAACCCTTAAGGAAATATGCCTGTACCTGATTTACTTAAACAAGGAAAATCAGTCTCTAAAGAGTACTGACTTCCTGTCGGCCTTTCAGGGGAATCTTTGGCCAACCCTACTTAGATTTTCACAGGGCCCTAGACACACAGGTAAGATTAAGACTCATCCATAATTATCCTGGGTTAAGGGTCCACACCAGAACCTATCACCAAGAAGCAGTACCAAGTGAAGTTTGTCTCCATATACTTTCATGGTACTTCATGCTGATTGAATAATTTACATATCAACTGTGTCATTTAACATACACAGCAGCCAAGCAAAGAAGCCCGAACAGACACTGCATCCATTACAGAGGCTGAGTGCAAAAATGGAAAGAATGAGAGCTTCTGCTAAGACAACTTAGGTTCAGATCCCAGGTCTCTTTGTTCAGCTTTGGAGAACCTTAATCAGTAAAATGAAGTGTATGCACCTCAGTTTCCTCCCTTTATTGCACAGGAAACAGGGCAAATGCACATTCCTACTCTATTAAAGCAGAACGTCCTTCAGTTCCATGCTTAAAAGTGCAAGGATCTAATTTAGCACTTTTTAAAGTGTTCAAAAACTAAGTCCTTGAGGTACTCTGCTAAAAGCTTCCTTTCATGTAAACAAGAAATTCCACTCCTGAAGATCCACAAAGTGTGTGCATACAGGCACATGTAAGATAAGCTTTGAGAAGAAATACAATCAATTAAACTAGTTGAGGATGCTCCGACTAGTATTTCCAAGGTGGGCTTGATGGAATCGTTGGGTATATTACCACAGACTTAACATTCTTAACATACTTTTAAAAATACTGGTGTTGATAAATTCATGTGGAACAAATAACAGCAAAACAAAAGATATTGTAGGCAGGGAACAAGAAATTATTCTTTAAACAAGATTCCGTAATCATTCTTCTGAAGCCTGCCTTGTAGTTGAATACAGTCTGGTGCCAAAACTATTTAGGTCATTATTTTCAGATTACTTAAAACTGCCATAAGTATTTCCACAAGTGGCTTTTAAAGTCACCTGGCAGGAAAAACGGGGGGGGGGGGGGGGGATGCTTCAAAACTGATTTGTATGAGATTTCCCCTTCTCCAAAATCAACTTTCCAAGAATGGTATATACCTCTCTGCTGTCATTACCCATTTTCCTCTTGGTAGATAGCAAGCTAGAGTGAAGCTAGTGAGCTGTGAAGTATAAACCACAAAAATCAGAAATCTTTTTTCAATAAGTACTTGTTACATCTGGAGTCCTAAGTGTGTATAAATTCTGTGTCATAACCTACATCAAGAAAAAAACATTCCTCACAGATACGTTTTTTAAAACTAAAATTTAAAACAAGCTGCTCAGTTTCCTCGATCATTGGGTTCTTTTCTACTGTAGTTCTTGACTGTTTTATATAAGCTCATTTGCACCTGAAATGAATTCTTAAACCTCTGGAAGCTGAATTGTGAGAACATAAGGCCTAAATAATAAATAACAGTTTTAAAACTACACTAATATTTGGTATTTACCCTGACAGTACTGGACAAAAGGAGCCCGTTATAATGCAAAGCTTGTAAGCTGCGCGCACACAATTACCAAAAGGAATGCTCTGAATGAAAGCTTCAAGCTTTGCGGTTTCGTGAGGAAAACGCGTACAGCCTAGGAGTTTATCCATAAACCAAGGCTGTGGGCCACAGATCACAGAAACACAGAGAGGGTGCTCGCAGCAGGAGGGCAGGGCCAAGATGCCAGGGCTTGCATCGCCAGGCTTCACACTTCCCCTACGAGGAGCCAGTCCCCAAGGCCCCTACGTCTCGTCGGCAGCCTCGCCCCTCAGGCGCGGGTACGCCAAACACGCTCACCTGCGAGGCAGGGTCGCCCCCAGGTCCTCGGCAAGCTTTGTGGCCACCTCCATCCCTCCTGACCACCTGCTCTCTCCACTCACTAACAAGGACCGGGTCCAAGGAAGACATTGCGGCGGCGGCGCTTGCCCGACACCTCCCCACGCTGCGTCCCCGGAATATCGAGTTTCGGCGCTAGGGGCTCCGCGGCGCCTTTCGCCCCTCACCTTCACGAAAGCAATCGGCGTCGTGGTACCTTCGATATCCAACAGGATGGCGGTGACTTCGTCGGGCACCGAGAGCCCGACCATCTCCCCACGGCTGAGCCCAGCTCTGCCCTCCCAGAGCTCCACAACCGCGGCGACGCCGCGGCGGGGACCGCGTGGGCGGGGCGGGGCGGAGCCCGAGGGGAGCTGGCGCCCATTGGCCGCTCACGGCGCCCGGCCCCGGCCTTAGGGGGCGGGAACAAAGGCGAGCCCGGGAGTCGGGGCGTGTGGCCCCGGGCGGCGAGCTGGGTCGGTGTTCCGGCCCTGGCGCTCTGGGCCCTGGGGCGGCGCGTGGGACGCAAATACCCCTGCCGCCGCGCCCCTGGCCTGAGGCGGAGCGGAAGCCGCTCCACGCCGTCGCCCGCTTCCTGTCTGCGGGTCGCGGCGGCACAGACACAACACGCGTGCGCGCGCCGGCGGCGGGAGGCGGACGAGCGCTGGCCGCCTTCCCTCCTAGCATCCCGCACGGCGCTGGGCGATAGCAGCCGCTGCCGCGCCAGAAACAGAGGGCGCCCAAGGCGGGCTGAGCGCTCGGTGCTAAGAGTGGGCCGGACCGACGCCAGGGACAAAGGCTCTCCAGGCAAGAGGGGCTGCGGCCCTGCAACAGCGCGCTCGCGACCACCGGCCCCACCGCCCGTGCGTCTCGCCTCCGAGCTTCTGCTCATCCCCAGCCCGCTCCCCTTTCTGTGCGGTCCCTGCCGGAAGGCCTGCGATGGAAGTCCCGCCCCGGCTCGCCCAAGTGCCGCCGCCATTGTTCCCCGCCGCTCCTGCGCCCCTGGCCTCCCGCAGTCTCTCCCATTGGCAGCCGAGGGCGCCCCGGCATCTCGCCCCTCTCCTCCCTTCGCTTGCTGTTGGCTCTGCCCGGCAGGGGGCGCGCCGGGTCCCGCGTCACGTCACCGCGCAGCAGCCCTCCCGATTGGCGGGCGGGGCGGCTATAAAGGGAGGGCGCAGGCGGCGCCCGGACCTCTTCCGCCGCCATTTTAAATCTAGCTCCATACAACGCTCCGCTGCTGCCAGCACCCCCGCGACCCGGACCGCGCGCTCGCTCGCCCCTGCCGACGGCTCCGCCACTATGGAGGACGTGAACGAGTATAGTAATATAGAGGAGTTCGCCGAGGGGTCCAAGATCAACGCGAGCAAGAACCAGCAGGATGACGGGTACCACACGCTCTCCCCTCAGATCCTCCCCGCCAGCGCGCTGCACGCGCCTGCAGTCCCCAGGAGCCTCGCGCTCTGCCCGTTCTCTCCCCGAGGAACTTCCCCCGCGTGCCCTAGGACCCTGCAAGCTGGGAGGAAGCAGGAATGGGAGACTTGGCGCGGGGGACTTAAGAGGCCGCGGAGGTTGGGGGCAGGGCAGAGAGGGCGGTGGCATCGGGACTGCGCAGGCGCTGCGCGGGCGGAGCCGGGCCAGAGCTCGGTGGACGCGCCGCCCGTCCCAGCTGTTGCCGCCTCTTCATTGTGTCCCGGCTGCTCCGCGCTGCGCTAAGAGCAAAGACTTGGGGTAAAGTCACGCTTGGGCACCTCAGAAGGGCCCGTAACGTTATTCAGTGAGCTGCTTGGGTGAATCGTTGGCTTGACAGCTGAGGACTCAGGTAGACTGAAGTAGGGACGGACCGGATAGGAAGTTTAGCTTTCCGATGCAAAGAAATCTGGACAGGATCTTTTCCACTTTTACGGAGTCCGTTGATCCCTAGGTTTGCATGGAAAGCATCTAGCTGGCTTAAATTTTTGAGGTTGTCCATTGTTTATATGTGTCTTTTGAAATTTTAGACTGAAAAGTTTTCCTTTAGACAATCTTTGAGTTTACTTCACGGTTTAATTACGAGTTTAAATATTTAAGTTACATTAAATTTTTACTTCTAGTAAAATGTTTATTGGAGGCTTGAGCTGGGATACAAGCAAGAAAGATCTGACTGAGTACTTGTCGCGATTTGGGGAAGTTGTAGACTGCACAATTAAAACAGACCCAGTCACTGGAAGATCAAGAGGATTTGGATTTGTGCTTTTCAAAGACGCTGCTAGTGTTGATAAGGTGGGCGTGTGTTTTGTATCATTTTGTGTGTGTTTTGGAAATAGTCCTGAGGTGTTTATACTGCTGACATTTTCTTAAATTGTCTCCTAGGTTTTGGAATTAAAAGAACACAAACTGGATGGCAAATTGATAGATCCTAAAAGGGCCAAAGCTTTGAAAGGGAAAGAACCCCCTAAAAAGGTGTTTGTGGGAGGTTTGAGCCCAGATACTTCTGAAGAACAGATTAAAGAATATTTCGGAGCTTTTGGAGAGGTGCGGTGTGATTATTTGCATGTATTTTATATGTGTGTTATTTATAGAATATTCATCTCGGATGTAGTTTGTGTGTTGTTTAATACTTACTTGATAGGATTGAGTTAAATTACTATTTCAGTGCCTTCTAGCAAACGCATCTTAACTGCTCTCTATTACAAAGAAAACCAGTATCACTTGTTTTAGGCAAAACCCAGATGTTTTGATGGTACTGCCATCTCTTGGGTGCAAATGCTGTTAAAAGCTGTTTTAGTCTTTCTCAATGCTTGTTATAGGTCTTTTCAAAATTCATCTGATTAGTACCTTTGGTACCTTTTTACCATTCTGGATGATCTTGACATCTGGAATGTGTGTCTTGGTTGCAGATAGAAAATATTGAACTTCCCATGGATACAAAAACAAATGAAAGGAGAGGATTTTGTTTCATCACATACACAGATGAAGAGCCAGTCAAGAAATTGTTAGAAAGCAGATACCATCAAATTGGTTCTGGAAAGGTAAATAATTTAATTACAGTAAAAGAAATAGAGAATTGCAGTGAAAAAAGTTATACTGAGAAGATGGTTTGGTGGTAGCAGTTCAGTAAAAAATTCTGTTTATATTTTCTGTCTACAGTGTGAAATCAAAGTTGCACAACCCAAAGAGGTATATCGGCAGCAACAGCAACAACAAAAAGGAGGAAGAGGTGCGGCAGCTGGTGGACGAGGTGGTACTAGGGGTCGTGGTCGAGGTAAGACTTAATTCTTGTGAAGCAACTCTGGTTTAACTTGTTACTGCTCAGTATGATTTAGCCCACAAGAAAGCAAGGTGAAATTTAAACCTGAAACTAACAAACTCCATCCTGAGGAGTGGGTGCTTTCTGTGTTGTTAATGAATTCACTCTGGGAAGGAGGGTAAGATCAGCATATTCTGGGTGACTTGGTGAAATCAGCCCTGTCTTATAATAACAAAATTAAAGGGTTAGAAATACAGTTCAGTGCAGAGGCCCTGCATTCAATAAAATTAATTTAATAGTTTTATTTGTTCCAAGAATGGCCACACTGACAATGGCATCACTGTTGAGGAAATAATACCATTACTTACATGTTTTGTTGAGCAGGAGTCGTTGTTTGAACTAGAACAGCCTGCCCATCTTGCACTATAATGGACAATATAATGATTTGTCCATTAAATTTAGGAAGTTTGGGACTAATGCAGTTGGATATTCCATTCCCTTTATTGTAACAACAAAAGCTCTAGTAGGTAGCAAGATGTGTATCCATTTTTCAGAGTAAGGTATAAGAGTATATCTTTTTGTGTTATGATTGGGAGTCAGAGGTTGTTTTCTAATAATCACTGCATTGTTTCAGGTCAGGGCCAAAACTGGAACCAAGGATTTAATAACTATTATGATCAAGGATATGGAAATTACAATAGTGCCTATGGTGGTGATCAAAACTATAGTGGCTATGGCGGATATGATTATACTGGGTATAACTATGGGAACTATGGATATGGACAGGGATATGCAGACTACAGTGGTAAGAATATTTAATTTACTTTCATAAACCAATGGTATTAAAATTTAGTGTTGAAGTATATTCCCATTTTTAAACTGTATGGGGGGGCTGGGGAGATAGCTCCGAGGCACAAGTGCCTGCTGGGCAAGTGCAAGGTCGTGAGTTCGAACCCTGGTCCCACAAAAAAAAAAAAAAAAAAAAAAAAAAAAAACTGTATGGGGTTTCTACTTGATATTTGGAGTTGAAGTTTTTTGAGGTGTATTGTAAAGTGATTGTAGTAATGTAAAGGGTAGAAGGGAAATTATAACAGCTGGGATCTGGGATGAGCTGGATGGGGTATCACATTATGTAACTCCATCACCATGCAAGGCCAAGGCAGTCAGAGGTCAGCCTAGACAACTTAGCCTGATACTATGACAAAAAACTCAAAAGGGCTGAGGATATACCTCAGTGCAGAAGATCCTGAGTTCAGTTTCAAAAAGCAGAGTTGCAGTTAACTTACAGTGGCTATTAAGATATCTTACTACTTTAATGTTTGGCATATAAAACTTTACACGTTGGTGACTTAATGCACTTGTGAAGACACCATTTTGTATAGAAACAGTAAAATTTGTATCCTTTCAAAATAGGTCAACAAAGCACATATGGCAAAGCATCTCGAGGAGGTGGCAATCACCAAAACAATTACCAGCCATACTAAAGAGGAAGACATTGGAGGAAACAGGTGTGTGTAAGAATGCAAGAAACCAGTAGAAATGTCTAATTTAATTTAAAGATCAATAGACAAATAAAAAATGAGTAAAAACAAAATATTACGTAGCCTGTTTTTACTAATTGTTAATTTTTAATTGCTTTATGAGCCTCTTTTGCCTAAAGTGTCTATAGATCTTTAACTTTAAAGTCTTATCTCACCTTTCTTAGTATTACAGAAAAACTTAAGAGTTTTTCTGTTTGCTTTGTGTACCAGGAGGTCTAGAGGAATAATTAAACTTTTTTAGAACTATTAACAGGTAAAGTACTGAAATGGGTACAACTTAAGGAAAACAAGAATGTTGTCTTCTAACTCTGACATTATACCTTGTTTGTACCCGCCAGCGGGAACTTCATTGCAGGCCGTGTGTCACCCTGACCACGTCTATCTCTGGGGGTCGCACGTTGCGGGCAGAGCGCAAGGCATACACCAGAAAACGCTGTCCTGTGGTATGGTCTCTTCCAACTTCATGTACCAGCGTAAAGATTAAAGTGGAAAACTTCAGACTTTGGCTTCTTTTTAAATCTTTTTGGAGATTAAGTGTCTGAACTTAACTTAAATGGTTTTTTACAGGAGTTAAAAGTACATAAATGCCTTTTTACAGCTTAATCATTTTGGTCTTCTGTTTAGTGTTGTATTTCAATTGTGGAGCCTCATTTTAAGTGTTCATTCTTTTAAGATTTAATGCTTGCTTTTTCTTTTTATAGCTAATAGTGAAATCTACAAACCAAAACAAGAACTTTAAAATCTGGGATATAAGTTAAAGATCATATGCACAAAGAAATTTGTTTTCTTACAATGTCTACCAGAAATTCATGTTTGTGATAGCATTTTACTTGACTTACTAGAAATACTTCTAGTAGGCCTTTATCTGTTCAACCTGTGAATATGGTGAGATTGTATTCCCAGAGTGTCTCTGAAAAGATTTGGATTTGATACCATTTAAACTCCAGGATGAGTTTATTATCAGTTACCAAACTACATTTTGCAAATGAATATGCATATGATCTTTAATTATTGAAGAAAAGAATAAAGTGAGGACTTAAAACAATTCATGAAAGTGGACCTTTGAAAACGTGTCAGGATTGCACAGATCTAATTGTTACTTTGTTTTTATTTTTAGGAGATGCTAAAGAAATCTTCCAGGACTACACCGAAGATTGGTCTTCTGTGCTCTAATGATTATTTTGTAAAAGACTTTCTAGTGTTCAAGACACACTGTCCAACTGTATATAGCTGCCAGTTAGTTTACTTTGTTTTTACTTTGTCCTTTGCTATGTGTTATGACTGTGGATTTGTGTTTATACAAATATTATTTGTATGATTTTTCATGTTAAACCCCAAATAAATGCTTCCTTATGTGATTGTTTTTTCTGCGTGAGGTACTACATAGCTCTGTAAAGATGTGACTTTAAGCAATAATGGAGGTACAGTTAATTTTGTAGGTCCATAAGGAGAAACTGGCTTTAGCCAGCTGCAAGATTGATTACCCTATTCCCCATTTTTGTATGTATTTCCTATGCTAGAAGGCTTCATTTCTCTTAGCTAAGACTTCTGCTGCACCTTTGAATAATGTCCTTAACTCCAGATATCTCAAAACTGAAGTCATGGTGTTATGATTAGAGGAAGCTTTCTAGTAGACCATGTGTGTTCTGTGTTCTGGGGCTAGAGGTATAGCTAAGTGAGTTAACATGATTGGGGTTCTGTGCTTAGTACTGGCCAAAAAGAGAAGGCTTATTGACGGTTTTCGTTTGGTTCCTGTCTGTGGCAAGTGTGTTATTTGCTATTTTGACCTTTGAATTACTCTGTTAGAATAAGCTTTGGGTATCAATACCTTGACTTTGTCCTCTAGATTAAAAGAGACTAAAATGCATAAACAGCGCTAAAATGTAAGGTTTATGATTGAAGCATTGTAGTTAAAATGGGTTTGTGTCAGAAGTGTGAGATTTCAAAGTGATTGAAAGATGAAGATTTGAGATAGTGACAACTATTTTTATTGATGTGTCACAGCAAACATTGAATAGTTTTTCTATGTGGACATTAGGAAGTTTCAGAGTTGTGTGGCGTGAGCTTAGAAAAGTCATGCTCATCTTAGTGCAGTTAGTGCATGAGCTGAGTAGGCATTTTCATGTTCAGATTTACGAAGGGCCAGTGAAGATGATCATGCTTACCTGTTAGTATGACTAGGTTACCATTTCAACATACCTTTCTGATGTGCTGAAAGTTTTATATCTAGACTTAAGGTTTTTGGATAAATAGAAACATAGTAGGGCTTAGGGTTGTGTGTTCCATGGTTTCACGTTAGCTGCTAGGGCTGGCACACTCATTCACATAATAGTTGACTTCATACTTAACCAGTATAAGTTTTTAGTACCAATACCAACCCCTTCCTTCACCCAATTTGATGATATTTGTACTATGGCACTGTTGGGCTCAATGCATTGGCCTTGTTTTGCTACAGGCAAGTACTAGTGTTGGCTATTTCAACAGATTGCTTATTTTTCCAGCATGGAATCCTAGGCACTGGAAGGGAGATACTTCAGGTGGTCTTGTCAGTAGGTGTATCTAGAGTAGTGAATTCTGTAAGTTTAAATTTATGGTTAGGTGACAAGTTGACATTGAGATTGTCCTTTTCCCTGATCAAAATGAATAAAAACTTTTTAAACAAAATAAATTTCAATTAAGTCTTGGTATGTATGATTTTGAGAAAGTAATGATTATTGCCTGAGGTGGTTTACCATGAATTAGAAGTGAGGATGTACTTGTGTTCAGGGCTTTTGACTTGAGATTTAGTCTTTAGAGCCTGTGAGTTCATCAACTGGTAATCCAAGTATTATCAAGCTTCCATCTCTAGATAAGCAGAGTAGTTTAGAACATAGAGAAAGAGTAAATATTTACAAATGCTGTTATGAAGTTAAATCTAGTTACAAATACCACTAAAAGCTAACAAGTTGTAGGGCCCAACCTATTTAATTGGCCACTTTTTAAAATTAATATTCTATATTCACATAGCCACTTAGAAAACTATGACTGTTAAGTCAAGGTAGCCACTGGGATACTAACAGATGAAAGTAAATCCATTCCTGTTGAGTACACCATTTTCAGGAAGTTGACAAAAAGGTGCTAATTTAGTACAAAAGTAAAGTCATACGGGTTATTACATTTCATTTGCTGTTAACCAAATGATGCTGTTATGCAAATTAAGGCAACAACATGCAGGTACGTAATTTTCTAGTTAACAGGAGGTAACTGCAAATACTCTGTTTGAATACAAATGAAGTGTTCCGGAAAAATCTTTAAAAGCTGGCCCTGGTGGTACAAGGTCTGAGGTAGAAAGATAGGGTGTTTTAGCCCCTGCTGGGCAAGTTGGCAATTTAAGAGAGTTACACGTCAAAAAAAAAAAAAAAAAATAGGGGAAGTGGTGCAGGGGAAATAGCTCATTGGTCTTAACACCTGCTTGGCAAGCGCAAGGGGCTGGGTTTGATACCCAGTACTGCATGCTGTGCTAGCCACTAAAACAGGTTGCTCTACAGCACACCTGTAATCCCAGTGCTGGGGAGGGGACAGTATGTTGATCACTGTGTAGGCCCTGGGCTCAGTCCCTACTACCGTTATCTTTTTAAAAAATTCCCCTTCAAATCTTCAGTCTCATAGACCTGTGTTTGCATGTTTTTTTGTTTTTTGTTTTGTTTTCCTGGTACTGAGGATTGAACTCGGGACCTTGCACTTGCCAGGCAGGCATTTACTCTACTGAGCTATCTCCCTGGACGCCCAAACCTATCTTTCAATTAAGATGGTTTCACCTTTCTGAGCTAATACGTTACTTTTTTATATATATAGTTATCGAAAATTATTGCTGTAAAAGAATTGATTGAGTTTTGTATTTTTAAAGCCCAAGTTTGAATTTCAGCAATGGCTAGTTTTGTAGCAAAAATAAAAATACATTCAGCCATGTTATTAGAAAAGGATATAATGGTATGCTGGAGATTTCAGGACAATGCTGAGCATTTTGAAGATGATGTGCCACTTGAGTGGCAATTTTTTCTCTGGTTTTACCATCTCATTGTGTACCCATTCGGAGAGATACTTGTGTTACAGTATCCGAATAGTTTGGAAAAGATAATTTCTTGTTCTTAAAGTAGAAATTTTGCATATCAAAGGGTCCTAAGATTGGGTTCTGAAAGACGAGCTGAAGTTAGAAATTTGAGAAACTCTGCTGCAAAAAGTTTTTGATGCCATCAGTGGTTTTGTTTTTAATCTTATATCTAGGCTGATTTTGAACTCACTGTGTACTGCAGCGGGGACTCAAGCATACAACCCTGCAGCAACCTCCAGAGTGCTGTGGTTATAGGTGTAGACCATGAAGCCTGACCAATGGACAGCTCCTTTTGAGAATGGGACCACAAGTAAATTCTGAGAACACCCCCTCCCCAGGAAAATGTCTATACATTTTAAACATAGTTGCTGGGAAATTACAAACTTCTCTGAAAGTCATCTAGGCCAGTCTCTTAGGGGGATAGGGTGTAACCGCTTAGTGGTAGAGCAGTTGCCTTGTCCTAGGTTTAATCTTCACATACACGTTGTATGTAGTGTATACATTGTAGTCTTGAACTGTTGACTTTTAATAGATTAAAACTTACTGCACTTGTTACTGATGAAGTTACACAGAGCTTCTGAAGCCCTTCTCTACCTAGCTGTTCAGTTTGAACAGTGATTTTTTTTTTTTAATTTTTATTTTTTTCCCTTTGGTCTTTTTGAAACAGCCTACAGGCTGGCCTCCACAGTGATTTATTGAGAGGTAGTCAACCCCACAAAAGCCCTACTCAGAACCAAGCATTAATGTTCATGTTACAGATACTGTTAGCTAATTAAAAACACAAACTCTGCTTACTATTTGGAATCTGAAGCCCAGGTATACCTGAGGCCTCGATTTTGGGCTAACACATTTGTCAATTTTGGGGATGCCCTTTAAGTACTAAGCTTGGTTAGTAAATCAAGCAGACTGTATATGCCTGTAGTTCTAACACATGGGAAGCTAAAACAAGAGGATCCAGTGTTCAAGTCTTGCCCGGGCAATTTGGCACAGCCTTGTCTCAAAATTTGAAAGAAGGATTAGAGTTGTATCTCAGTGCAAAGATGGATTTAATCCCTGGTATTGCACACACAAGTAGATTGATCAGTAATCTTTAACACTTGGTTTATGAGTTCTGAGATCTTTTGTAGGAAAGTAGCATTGTAGTACACCAGATCATTCCTAGAATAAAATGTGAGCCTGGATAATGGCTTTCCATGGAAGATCTGTGAAATTACTGTGATCACTTAGGTTGCCCTTGAACAACTATTCACTCAGGGCATAGATGTTTTCACAAACTCCTCAGGCAGAGGAGTGAATGGGAGTCATGACAGAAAAGTGGAATCGTGTAGTAGTTCCAATTTTTTTTTTTTTTTTTTTAATGGGAGTATTGGGAATTGAACTGAGGGACTTCACATTAGACTAAATCTCCAGCTTCTTTTAAATTTCCTCTTATTTTGGGCCAGCCAGATAGCTCAGCAGGCTAAAGCTCCTGCTCAGGCAGGCACAAGGACCTGGGTTCAATCCCTGGTATGCTGTGCTGGGCACACTAGGATAGCAACTGAGACTGGGTGTGTTTGTGCATGCCTGTACAAGTCCCATCTGAGTAGTGAGACCTAATAGATCCCGTACTAAAATACAATAAATAAGTAAATTTCCTTTTATTTTGAGACAGGGTCATTAAGTTCCTCAGTTGCTCAAACTTGCAATCCTCCTGCCTCAGCTTTCTAGAGTGCTGGGGTTTCAGGTGTACACCATGATGCTACCTAGTTTTAAATGTTTTAATCAAGAAATACTGCCGGGCGTGGTGGCGCACACCTGTAATCCCAGCACTCAGAAGGCTGAGGCAGGAGGATCAGTGCAAGTTCGAGACCAGCCTGGGCTACAAAAGTGAGCTCAAGGCCAGCCTGAACTGCACAGCGAGACCCTGTCTCAAAAAAAAAAAAAAAAAAAAAAAAAAAACTTTAAATATTCTGGGACCCAGCAGGATGGCTCAGTGGTCTAATGTGCCTGCTTAGGAAAGCTTGGGGAGCTGCAGGGACCATGGTTCAATCCCCAGCACCACATGCTGCGGCAGCCCTGCCCTCAGGGCAGGCTGAGCCAGCCATAAAAATAAAAATAACCAAACAAAAGTTCTGAAACAAAATATTTTTTAAAAATACTTTAAATATTCTTCCTCAGGCTAAGGAGATGGTTCAGAGGCATTAGCACCTCCCTGGCAAGCAAGCACAAGGTCTTGAGTTTGATCCCTGGTACCCCATGCCCTAGTGGCCCTGGAACCCTGGGTGTGCTGAGCTGGCCACTGAAACTGGCCATGGAAGTACATGCCTGTAGTCCCAGTACTGGGGAGGCTGAGAGGAGGATCACTACATGTCTTAACTGCATAGAGAAACCCCATATCAAAGAATAAAAACATTTTTAAAAATACACTAAAACCTAAGAATTCCTGGACACAGTGGTCCATGCCTATGCTTCCAGAACTCAGGAGGCTGAGAAAGGATGAAGTATGGAAAGTCAGAAATATGAAAACTGCTGTGAGGAACTAAAGACGTAGAAGCTCTAGTAAGTGTAACTGAAGTTGTACAAGAAGAAAAAGAGGGGCCAGGGAGATAGCTCAGTAGCATAAGCACTTGCCTGGCAAGCATGAGGTCCTGAGTTTGATCACTGGGGCAGAAAGAAAAAGAAAGGAAGAAAAGAAAGAAAGAAAGAAAGAGAAAGAAAGAAAGAAATACAAAGAAAAAGAAAGAGAAAGAAAAAAATGAAAAAAAGAAAGAAAAGAAAGAGTAGGAGACAATAGCTGAATAAAGACAATGGCAGAAAAAAAATTCCAGAAGTGACAAAAGATACAGGCTTAGTATATCAAGCTATACAGTGAGGAAAAATAAGACACTGAGGTGCTTACCTATAGTCTCAACTGCTTGGAAGGGTGTTGACAGAGGAGGATCACACGTAGGAACCCAGCTTGGGCAGTTTAGCAGGACCCTGTCTCAAAATAAAATATAGACAAGCCGGGGGCTGTAGCTCAGTAACAGAGCCTTTCCTTACCTAGCATGGGGGGGGGGGGTCCACACCCCACACCAATTGAGGAGTGGGGAGGGAGAAAAGGAGAAAGGGAAAAACTAATGAGAATTTAAAAGCAGTCCAATCTAGACTCATGTACCAGGTAATATTAGAAATGGAGCCACTTTGTTAAATTGTCAAGGATGCAACCATACAAAGCTCAAGTGTGGAAAGTGCCCCAGAAAGATGACCCATTTCTTCAACTACTGCAGTATGTAACATGAAGGTGGCTATCAGGATGGTAAGCAAGGATATCTAAAGGGCAAATTATCTTTTCATGATGTACAGGTTTTGTGGAAAAGTAAGGCTGCCTTCCAAGGTTTGGGTATTCTCCTCTTACACACTTTGATGAGAAGCAGAGTAGCACAGACTTAATATTTAAAATCACTCTCCCCGGATTCCTTACAGCATGAGCACAGACACGGAATGCCAGCACTATGATCCTGCACTAGGCCTTCAGCCAGGATTTAGTGAATCACAGATGTGGAGATCTTAAGGAATCAGTTCTGGGACAGCAGGCAGGCATGATGGCAACCATGCTCCAGAAAGAGTAGGGATTCTGCCATAGCACCAGTGTCTAGCACTGAAGGGATTAGTGTTGAAAGCAGCTGTGTTGTAGCCAAATCTGGAACCTGGGGAACCGGTCCTGCACTGTGATTTTTTTTTTTTTTTTTTCATTTTAAACAAGAAGTTTATTTAAACAACAAAACATTTGATTTAAAAGAAAAACTATCTAGGATTCTTTTTTAAAGAGTAATTTACTTCTACTTAGAGACAGATTGCCCTACATGTAACAGCTACATACAAAAAAGTTTATAAAATTGTCCTTGGTTTTACAATGATATATGAAAAACGTTAAAATTCTCCAGTCAAACAAGATATGCAAGAAACTTTATGTTGCTGTCCTTTCTGTTAAAACAGAGCAAAACAACTTACTGGAATATAAAGAGCTGATGAGCATGCCACTAATGGAGAAAGGGGATTATTTTCACAGAACCAGTCATTCCCCATCCCATCTCCATTTGAGGTCAATCATCACATATTGTTGACCATTTAGTTAAAAAAAGAAAAAAAAAAACAAAAAGCAATATGCTTGTGCGCATACACCAGATACTTTATGTACAATAAAGGGATGGGGTAGGGGTAAGTGAAAGAATAGAGAAAACTATATAGTAATCGTCAGGATGTGGTGGAACCAAATCGCGGGCTTCTAATTGAGAATGTATTCCTGGTCTGTAAGAACAGAGTTCTGGAGTAGAGTTGTTGCAGGTTCCCTTTTTAGTAGACATCTCCTGTCTGCTGCTGGAATGCATCAGTTGTATCTTCATGCGCCATTTCCAACTGTGCAGGTGTGTCTGCTTTATTGATTGGCTGTCCAAATTGGAATCTGATCTGCCTCACTGACAAACCCTATCATTCACAATAGGCTTTAATTAGTTTACAAAGTCGTGTATGCCTCTTAATCTTAAAACTACACCACAGAACCATCCTGCCCCACCACCTTCAAATTAATGTGATTGTTCTCAGTCTTGACTCCTTCCTTGGGCTTTTCATCGGCTGTAGAGAACACTGGAATCTTCTTAGCTGCTGCTTCACAAAAGAGGTATCAGGTCCACACGGAACAAGCACACAAGCAGCAAGCATACAAGCAGCACTAGGAGCGGCAGAAGGAGGCAGCAGCAGTCCTGCGCTGTGATTTTTGATTAGTATATGTTGGTGATACATAATAATTACCTGTACCTTGAGGATCTGGTACATACAGATCATTATCTTTATTTTGCCTCCTCTCCCCTTCCTTAGATCTCCTCTCATCTCCTCTTTTCTGTTTGCTATCAGCTCTATTTTATTTTGCACTTTATTTGTATTTTAGGTTTCTTGCATAAGGAAAAACGTATAATATTTAACCTACTGGGTCTGATTTATTTCACTTAGCATTATGATCTCAGGGTGTATCCATTTTTCCTATCAATGGCTCAGGTTTCTTTATGGCAGGGTAGTGTTGTTTTGTGGAATACTGTACCTTATCCATTCATCTGTGGATGGGCCTATAGATTTATCCTATTATGAATTGTGCTGCTATATACACAGGTATGCACATATCACTGTTATATGATGGCTTTAACTTTTGCAGGAACATACCCAGAAAAGATATAGCTAGGTTAATATGACATGATTTTAAAAATAATTCCTGGATGAAGAATTTTCATCTGTGGCTTCCTAATCCTCCTGAGGTAATCATGATCATTTTTAAATTTTATTTATTTATTTGTTTGTTTGTTTGTTTGTTTGTTTATTTATTGTGTACCAGGGATTGAACTGAAGTGTAGGGACACTTGCCAGGCAAGTGCTTATTATACTGAGCTATCTCCACGGCCCTCATAGTCATTATTAAATTCACTTTTTACTCAAACAAAAAAAACATGCAGGTGAATGAAGGATGGTCTTGTATTCAGAGGGTTTGTGAGAGGAACAGTACGGGACACATAACTTATAAAATTATTTTATAGTCCTCACCCAATGAGTCATATATAAAATGAGCACAAGAATCTGTCCATATACTAAAGACCAAAGAATCCAGCAGAAAGTTAGGATTCCATGGTAATATCATACATTAGTCCAGCTGAAGACCTAGATAGAGCTCACAACAATGTTTCCCATGATCCCAACTGGAGGTCAAGAGCCCACGATAATGTCTCATGTAGGACTGTTTCATAGATCTGCTTTGGGAAGTTCCAAAGGCCAGTGGTGGAAGCTAGAAAGTCTGCACCAGCAGGACGAAGGATCTGTGCCAACAGGTTGAGAGATCTGCACTGGAGCCAGGAAGTGATGCTCAACGTAAGAACAGAGCTCTCCCAAAAAGTACCACAGCCATTCTCAGCAACACGAGGTCCCGAGCTCTTCCAATGATGAGAATAGCAGAGTGTGTATCAGGAAGCCAACATGACAAGCTTCTCTAGGAGACTGAATAGTGCACACCAGAATGAATCGTAGCCATTCTCAGCAACAAGGTCCCAAGCTCCTTCAAATTGAGAACAGCCTAGTTTATCAGGAAAGTCAGCATGTCAAGCTCCTTCAGGAGCACCTCCAGCTTCATGCAGCTGCCAACAGCTTCACCTCTTCATTTTCTCCCATTCATGTTGTTGTTGGCAACAATCCTCAGATGGGCCTCCCATACCCGGTACCATGATGGTTCAGTTCAGCTGGGTGTTGCAAATTGACCACCAGTTGTCTATCTACCATGGATGGATAGTTAAGAACCTATTAATCAGGATCACTTCCACAAGAACAGGGTAAGGTCTTCCAAAAAGGCAATGAGAAGAAATGGCAAAATTGTTAGAAATCAACATTTTCAGAACTCTGGAAAGTAAAGTTTTGTGACAATCTAGGAAGCATTTTTCCTCCCAAACAATAGCTCTATTTTCACAAGAACAGTGAGTTTTGTGATATTTTAACTTGCCCTATTCCTATCCTCTGCTGGCAGCCTTGAAAAAAACCAACCAGCTTTATACCAACAGTAAGATGGAAACCGCCAGAGTTTAGGTACCACAGCCCAAAGCAGGTTAGTAGCTTCCCGACCCATCCCTACACAGGGAAGCTCTTTGATCTACTTGGAAATCAGTGATGCCAGAAACCAAAGGACAGGAGGTCTGCTTTGTCTTTCCTGTGCAGGTGAGCAAGAAGGAATAGGAGAAAACCCAGCAGTCCCGGTCAACTTTGCTGAATCTTCCCAGAAGTGCTCACAAAGGTGGAAAACAATGTCTGGGAAAGAGAAAGTTAAGTTTGGTGGAACAGCAATAGCAGATAACTTTGCTAGGACTGAGAGATGAAAGACTGTGGCCAGGAAAGGAAGGTTTGCCATCTGGATCCTTCCTGCATTGCTCAGAGTCAACCCCAAGAACAAATCCACAGCTGGTGGAATTGCTGGTGGATATGTGGCCAGAAAGCTCCATGAGATGTGGAATGATGTAAGTGAGGGCGAAAAGCAGTCCTAACATCACGAAGTGAGGATGATGAGGGTACAATCGTAAGAAAGGTTGGGGTGCAAGGGCTCTGGCAAGAGCAGCCCAGGAAAAAATAGAGGAAGAGGAGAGGAGAAGGAAGAAAAACTTTCTCTGTCTCCTTGTAAGTCCCTTACATCAGGAGAGCGCAGTGACTGACTGGTCATGCACAGGTAACCCCTCGAATGCTCCCTCAGCTGGCAGTGGCTCTCAGGACATGGCTACAGGCTCCTGAGCACTGTAAAACTGTAGCAAAGCTGCGTGAATTTTGAAATATTTTTAAACTGCAGGGTCACGCCCTGTGCACTTTGCCGCTGGTGTGAAAAAGCATTCAAAGTCTCAGGAACTTTTTAAAAATTTGTTTTTTAATTTGTCAGGTGTTGCAAACTTCATGGTTTTTGTACAGAGGTAGCTAGGGTTTGTAGGAAGAACAAAGCAGCCCAGGCAAGCTCTTGGTGCACTCTGCTGGGTGCTAAGCTTTGAGAGCAATGCCCAGGTCCGAGCCCGTAGATCTCTGTCAGTGGTGCTATGGCCTTATCTAGTTTCTGTACAAGGACACAGGAACCAGTTGGTGAGAAGAGTTTGGATTAATTATTGTTTTGTTGTTTTAATTAAGTCTGGAAGGTACATACTGTTTTTAAACAAAATGTAGACTCCCTCACTGTAGCAAAGCAAGGGGCCTTGGCTGTCAATGAAGGTTCAAGAAACTTCTGTATTTTGTGTGTTTAGGATGCTGACATGTATATTCCAAGTTAAGTAAACAGTATTAAATTTTTAAAAATTAACTCCATGAAAAGGGCTTGTTCCTTGAGATTATCTTTTATTGTTGATGTTGTTTTGAGACAGTCTCATTATGTAGCTAAGGCTGCCCTTGAACTCACTGTGTAGTCCAGGCTGGCCTAGAATTCACTGCATTCCCACTCCTGAGCCTCAGGAGTGCTGAGATTACAGGACTGCACCATCATGCCCACCTTCAAATTTGTCTTCATTTTGCCTGACACAGAGCTCAGAAACACTCACTGGAGACTATTTTGTATCACACCTGTCTGAAGAAAAGATGAGTTAAAGCTAATTAAAGGCTGATCAAACCTGAAAGAAAAGCACTAGAATAACTTGTAAACTGAAGGCTTTAAAAAGCTTCAACAGAGCCTGAAAATCTAGAAGGTAGCATATGTGCCCAAGCTGGACACACGCTCCTGGAAACAGCAGAGAAGGTGCTGCTCTCTCGCAACCTCAAGGCTGCACATGGGCAGGAAGAGGAGTCTGAGGCAGAGTTCTCAGCAGCCCAGTCAGTATGGAAGAGTTCACCCCTTGGTTCATGTGCTCCCAAGTAGGGTCAGTGCTTTCTTGTATCAAAGAAATAGACAGCCCTTCCACAGAATATATTAAGTAAAATCAATAGATTTCAGTTTTAGACAATAAAACTCTACTTTTAATAATTAATAAAACAACTAGGACCAGGTCTGCTAGTATACAGCTGCAGCCTAAGAACTCAGGAGGCTATGGCAAGAGGACTGCCACATGTGCAAGGCCAGCCTGGGATACATAATGAGTCCAAGGCCAGCTTGAATTACATAAAGAGACCCTGTCTCAAAAGAAGATTGGCAAAGAATCTGAATAGATATTTCTTCGTGGTGGTGCATACCTGTAATCCCAGAACTTGGGAGGCTGAGCAGGAGGATCAGTATGAATTTGAGACCAGCCTGTTTTACAAAAGTGAGCTCGAGGCCAGCCTGAACTGCATGGTGAGACCTTGTCTCAAAAAAAAAAAAAAAAAAGAAAAGAAAAGCATGGCCAAACTACACATTATGCTCAACATCATTAATCATTAAGAATGTTTTGTGGTTTTGCAATTCAAAACCACAATGAGATTACTTCACGTGGGAATTACTACAATAAAGCAAAAATAGACAGCACGGTTTGAAGTTGGGTCCTGCATACAGCATTGGAGTGCACTGGAGTTCTTGTTATGGGGCACAATATCTAACCCACAACTTCAAGGAAGAGTGATCTCACTGGCTCATGGTTTCGGGAGATTCAGGGCATAGGTACCAGGCTCCAGGAAGAAACTTCAAGGTAGAAGGGCTCAATTTGTGGTGTACAGGAAGCACAGGAGGGTAGCACTAGAGATGCGTGACAAGGGGCTAGATGTGGTGTCCAAGGCCACACTTCTACAACCTGGTTCCAGTGAGAGACACTTTAGGATGGACATGACTAGGGATGAGCTCAATGGCACCATGCCTGCCAGGCAAGTGAGAGGTCATGAGTTCAATTCCTAGTACCAAAAAGTAAAAGAAAAGGATGAATATTCATATGGAGAGAATGTAAACTACTGCTGGGAAAACTGGGGCATTTTCTCAAAGGGTTAAACATAAAATTTCCATATAATCCAGCAATTTCACTTCTACATATATAGCCAAGAAATAATGAAAACACATTTCCAGGGCTGGGGTTGGAGCTGAGCAGTAGAGCATGTTCAAGGCCCTGAGTTTAAGTCTCAGCCCCACAAATGAAATACACAGAAAAGATATCCCCACAGAAATGTGTGCACAAATGCTTATAAGCAACATTATTCATAATAGTGTAAAAATAAATACACTCAAATATTCTTCAATTGATGAAAATGGCTAAACAAAATATGATATAATCTTAGAAAGGAATATTATTTGGTCATATAAAGGCAACCACTACTAACAACATGGTTGAAACTTGAAAACATGCTAAGTGAAGGTAGTTAAACACAAAATGTCATTAGGTTAAGATTATATTAGACCGGATTATATTAAAGGTTTATCCATAAAGACAGAAAATAGGTTTGTGATGGCCTGGGGACTAGTAGAAACAGACTAGGAAATGAGTGCTAGTGTGCATGGTTTATGATAGTCTATTTTCATTACTTAATTAAATACTTTAGAAAGGTGACTAAAGTCTCAAGGTGGTGCAAAATATCACATAAGGGAGGGGAAGTGAGTGAGGAGATCCCAAGTATCCCCTCTGACGAGGGAAATTTGAACATGAACAAGTTTTGTTTTACTTCATTTAAAGCATTTTCTTACCAGCTAAATGTACACATGAAACTACTTGTGGTAAAAATGATATATGTTGCAGAGAATTTATATCATAAAAAGAAGGAAGTAGAAAAAAGCAAGATTGGTATAATGTTGACAATTTTTAAAGGTGGCAGGGCCCGGCAGGATGGCTCAGTGGTCTAAAGCGCCTGCTTAGGAAAGCTTGGGCGGCTGCAGGGACCACAGTTAGATCCCAGGCACCACATGCTGCGCCAGCCCTGCCCACAGGGCAGGCTGAGCCAGCCATAAAAATAAATAAACAAACAAAAGTTCTGAAACAAGAAAAAATAAATAAACAATATAAAAATAAAAAAAATTCTTTACAAATAAATAAATAAAGGTGGCAGTTGGGTACATGAGTTCCTTAGATGACTAGTTCAGGTTTAGTTGTTTTTTTTGTTTTTTTGTTTTTTTTTTTTCTCTTTTTGAGACAGGGTCTCGCTGTGCAGTTGAGGCTGGTCCTGCGCTCACTTTTGTAGCCCAGGCTGGTCTCGAACTCGCACCAATCCTCCTGCCTCAGCCTCCCAAGTGCTGGGATTACAGGCGTGAGCCACCATGCCCGGCTTCAGGTTTAGTTTATATTTGGAAATTTCCATTAAGTTCTTTTTATTTGGTTTCAGCTTTGGATTTTTCAGACTGTGTAGTGTAATTCAGGTTGAACTCACTATGTAGTGCATGTTGGCCTTGAACTCATCACAGTCCTCCTGCCTCAGTCTCCTGAATGCTAAAAGTATACACATGTGTCACCACACCTGGCTTTCTGTTAAATTTTGAACAATAATTAATAAAAGAGAGAAAGAAGTAGGGTGTTATGGTTTGTGCCTAGATGTTCCCCCAAAGCCTCATTTAATCACAGGGTATTTTTCAGAGGTGGCTGAATCTGGAGTGTGTGATTACTTCGTGGTGCAATGCTAGAATTAAAGGTGTGAGTACTACCCCTACCCCTGGTGGGTAGCCTGGATATCATACAAAGGACAGAAGGGGTTTGTCTCTCCTCCCCTCTTGCTGAGCTTGCTATCTGCCACCACCAAGGCCACCAATGGTTGACCCTCTACTATGTGCCACCCTCCTTGAAGCCAAAAGTGTAAGCCAAAACAGGCCTTTCCCCCTTAAACTTGAGTGCTGCATATTTTGTCTTGACAATAAGAAAAGTAAGACAGACATAGAGAGAACTATTACTGCTGGAAGACTCATAGTGAAGCATCTGTCTGACTTCTTCACTGAAGCCAGACAGCAGCGGGTAGATTACTGCGTGTGCTAAAAGAGCCGAATTTCTCAACTGCAGTTCCCTACCAGCCAAAATTCATTCGCAATTGGAAGTGAAATAAAACACATTTTCTTTGAGAAAAAAAATTAACACATTATCACCAGGAAGCTGTCACTACAGGAAATTCTAAAGCTTGTACTAAATGTAGAAAATAAATGATCTAATGGTAGAAAGCCTATAATAAGAAAATAAAGTAAGGAAAGTGTATAACTGTGGGAAAAATGTAAGTGAACAATGACTGTAAAAATAAAATTGTACATACAGAAAGAAAAAACAATTAAAAATAAAGACAAGGGGCCCAGCGGGGTGGCTCAGTGGTCTAAAGTGCCTGCTTGGGAAAGCTTGGGCAGCTTCAGGGACCTCCGTTCGATCCCCGACACCACATGCTGTGCCAGCCCTGCCCGTGGGGCGGGCTGAGCCAGCCATAAAAATGAGTGAATAAACAAACAAAGGTTCTGAAACAAGAATAAATAAATAAATAAATAAATAATCTTAAAAAAAAAAATAAAGACAAAAGTAGCTGGGCAGTGTAGTACATGCCTATAATCCCAGTTACTGGAAGAGCTGAAGCAGGAGGATCCCAAGTTTGAAGACAGCCTAGGCAATTAGCAAGACCAGGCTAAAAATTTAATTTGAAAAATTAAACGGGCTAGAGATTTGTCTCACTGCTGTACCTGAATTCACACCTCAGTACCAAAAGAAACGAAATGAAAAGAAAGGAAAAGAAGAGGGGAGAGGAGGGGAGGGGAGGGAACCCAGCTCTTTTGGTTTGTACCTGTAATCCCAGCACTAAATGGGATAGGATGGGGGATAGGAAGCAGGAGGATCTCGCCAAGTTCAAGGTCAGCCTGGGTTACTGAGCAAGACCTCATCCCCAAAAGAAAGGTGTATATATTCTAGTATACATTCCATCATTTGATGCGTAAAGATTTAAAAAAAATCATTATAGAAACTAGTTTTGTTTGTTATAACCATTTTAAAGATGCTTTTCCAATAAATTCCCTTTTTATATATAAAGAAGCTATCTCTGTAACTTTATCTTACTGTAGAGTAACTCCACCCCTTGTGGTCTCAGATCTTCTGCCAGAAAAATAAGATGTATGCTGGTAAATAAAATGACTCACAGATTCTCTTTACAATTAATATGCTTTACAATTATAAAATGACCTTCCATGGGGGGAACGAACAGATCTAGCTAGGGCCTCCTAGGGTAAATACTTGCCCAGAGGACTGCTCTATAATCTGCAAGACCTATGCCAGTGAGAGAAGATGTAAATCTAGGAAAAGAAGTAATGTTTACTGTCAGTGTATTTGCCTGATTCAAGCAGGTGCTGTAGATTTGTAATAAACCAAGTACTAAAGTATAGAGATCAGATTCCTATAAACTAAACAGAATTCGACTCTTTCAGAGGAGCTGAAAGACAAGAACAATTCTATTAATTTAACTATCATTTCCAATGACAATTCTGCCATCACTACTGAAAATTGCACGTGAGATTTTTATTCTTACTAAATTGTCTCTTGAAGACATGATTTCAATCTAGAATCTTAAAGTTTAATAAGCTCCAAGAAATGGTATGTAATGAATACAGCACTAAACTAATAAGATGGGTGTTACAGTTTATGTGTAGTTGTCACCCCCAAAGCCTCATGTAGTCACAGGGTGGATTTCTAGAGGCTGTGATTCATTCATGATCCAGTGCTGGGATTATGGGTGTGATTGTCATACCTGCTCTGGGGAGGTAGCCTGGATGCAGTAGAAGGAAGGGATTGAGGCTCACCTCTGTTGCTGCTCCTCTTCCTTCTTTGCTTTTGCTTCTTTCTTTCTTTCTTTCTTTCTTTCTTTCTTTCTTTCTTTCTTTCTTTCTTTCTTTCTTTCTGTATTGTACCACCATAAACTGCTGCCCTCTGTCATGTGCCAGTCTTCCTTGGAGCCAGCTGAGTATGTACTGAAGCCTCCAGACTGTGTGCTAAATAAACCTTTTGTCTCCTTCATTTTGGGTATCAAGGATTTTGTCCCACCAGTGAGTAAAAAGTAACCAAGACAATAGAGTCCTAATCCATCTAGAATTATTGAGGAGGAACTGTCATTAAAAATGATCTTTTAGGACCAGCAACATGGCTAAGTGGTCTAAAGCACATGCTTAGGCAAGCTTAGGCAACTGCAGAGACCACAGTTCGATCCCCGGCACCACATGCTGCGTCAGCCCCATACACAGGGCAGGCTGAGCCGGCCAAAACAAAAATAAAATGAAATAAAAAGAAAATGATCTTTTAGCTAGGTGTGATGGCACATTCCTGTAATCCCAGCATTCAGGAAGCCGAAGCAGTAGGATCACTGTGAGTTTGAGGCCATCCTGGGCTACATAGTGAGTTAAAGGCCAGTCTAAATTACATAACAAGACCCTGTCTCAATAAAATTAACCAATCAAAGAAACAAAATAACAAAAAAGAAAGTGATTTTTTTTTCCTGAGACAGTCATGTTGCAAATCACACAAGACAACACATACTTTCTTCCAAATTTTTACTACAAATAACAAAATTTGGTTATAATTATTTTATGGGAAAATATGCTTCTTATGTTTTCAGTACAGATTACAATTGTTTCAAAGGTAAGAACCAAATTTAGTAACTGATCATTTCTATGAGCAAAGAGAATGTACACATAAGATAAAATTCTGGTTAGTGTTTTAAAAAGTTTTATGGGAAATTGTTTACAAGGAGCAACAGTTTAACCATGTTCAGTTTCAAGGTTGAATTTTTTTTTTTTTTTTGGGGACTGGGGTTTGAACTCATGACCTTACACTTGCCAGGCAGGCACTTGTTCCATGGAGCTATCTCCCCAGCCCCTTCAAGGTTGAATTTAATAGAAATAGAATTTAGGTCTCAGGCACACAGGCAAATAGGCAATGTCTTCTCAAGGGGAAAAATATATTTATTTTGATGTGTAATATTAAAAAGTTGTTTTTAAAATATATAATATGAAGTTTCTTGAAACTCTAGCATTTTCAGTTCCATAGAGGCTAAAGTTTCTAGATATTTTCTCCCTAAAATATAACATGTAAAGCTATATCTTGAATTAAAAAAGGGTTAAATTTAATTTGAAACTGACCTGAGGTCATTTCTCATTATATAACCAGTTGTAAAGCTTTATGAGGGCTGAGAAACAGTCCAGGTCACTACCCATCACCCAGCCCAAGCTTAACACACTGCTATAAAGTTGATATAGCTGGAATTTACGCCATACTAACATAAGCACAAAATTAAACATGATGTCTCAGCCTTTCATAAACTCAACTACTAGAAGATGTCAAACAAATTACTGTGAGATCACATATGATCTGAGATAGCCCCAAGCCCAAGTATTTATCATATTCATCCAACACAAAAGCCTCTTCATACTGAGAGGCGAACTGTGAAATTTATAAGTAGCGCACAGGCAGCATCTTTTACAAGGTGTATCTTTGACCACAGAACATTCAGTCTCTTCAGTTTGTACTTGGAGGTGCTTGGGTAAGCTGTGTTGTCACAGTGTAGCAGTACAGTGCATTCTACAGAAAAGTAAAATATTATTTTCACATTTATTCTTAAAGTGCCCAATGTGCTGTATTGCCAATTTTTAGATTACAGAAAGCCATTATGATTTATAATAACCTTTAGTAAAGATCAGCAGCGAAAGCAAAATGTTTTGCTTAGGATCTGTGGACTAAGGTGTCAGGGATATCTCTGCGCCACAGTATAAGCACAGGGTCCTGAATCAAGTACCCAAGAGCTACAACATAAAAGATGCAGAAGCTCTGCCAGCACATTCAAATCCAAATTTTGAAAAATCCACCAGCAGACATAAGAGGGAAGGCAAGCACACTCAGAAGGAAGGTCAGAGCTTCCCAGACTACTTTGTTGGTAACCAGTGTGCAAACTTAGAGTAGTTTTACATATTTTAGTTACAAGTATTTGTTCAGTGAAACAGAAACAAAAAATATGTTCCCTTTCCTTGTCAGTAACAAAACAAATCAACTTTGTCCAAATAGGGACTGGGGCTACAGTTCAGTGGCACACTGCAAGTTCAGTTTCTGGTATACACACAAAAAGTTTGTCCAAATACTTGGGAGCTGAATTATGAGGAAAAAAATGTGAGAAATTGCATGGTTAAGAGCTTGCTCCATGCATTGTTCTGTTCTGTTTTGTTCTTGGTGGTACCAGGGATTGAACTCCGGTCTTTGTGTTTGCCAGGCAAGAACCTGTTCCACTGAGCTATCTTTCTGGCCCTTCCATGCATTGTTGACATGGCTCTCAGCATCAAAATTTTCGCCATCTTCAAAGTATGAATTAATGTAGTCACTTTCCTCTTCTTTACCATTGCAACCATTGTCATCACCTGCTCTACTCTTTGTTTTCCTCCTCTGGTTGTTCACCATCACCGCTCTTTTACAGTTTCTCAGTTTTTTCAACTCTTTTGTAATATTAGTGAGGCAAGAGGCTTTGTCTACATTGGGGATTGGAAGTTTGAGTGTTTTGCATTTTTTTTTCCCTCGGGTTCACATCTTTTAGGAGGCTTCTCTGATGTGGAGACCATTTGCTTTCCTGTGCCTCCAAGTATCTTTTACTATACTTTTCGCTTGTTTATTTGCGCGGTGTTAGAGCTTGAACTCATGGCTTTGTGCATGCCAGGCAAGAACTCTACCACTGAGCCATATGCTCAGCCCTACTATACCTTTCAAACTCATAGTTTTCTTCAGGTTTTCCTATTGAATAAGGCAGCTGGCATTGTCTCTCTCAATTCCCGTTTCAAGGCCAGCGCGTGATCTCCCCGTTCTCCTGTTTCCAGTGACTTTGATTCATAATTGGTGTCAGGAAATTGTAGGAGTGATTTCAGCACTGCTTCTGTAGCCCTTCACCTTTGCTAAACCCAATAGCCACAGTATTAAAGGTGTAGGCCTCACGTCCTCTTCCTTTATTTGCAGCCATCAAAAGGAGTTAAACCAGAAGGGCAGAGCAAACTCTGCTCACTTGTGCAGTCCAAGTGCGCAGCGAGGACTAGAGGCAGGAGTTGCACCTGAGCCTTGCACCTGAGCCCACTGCCCTAGGAGTGCTCCAGAGTTGGTCCCGCCCACTTCAGTTAGGCCCCGCCCCACCACCCAGGCCCCGCCCTCTGGGGGCAACCTGTATCAATTTTTTTTTTTTTTTTTTTTTTTT
>PVJA010009826.1:0-59377 GCA_004027025.1 Myocastor coypus
CTCCTCTTCTCCACCTCCCTTCTCCTTCCCCTTCCCCCTACCATTACCCTTCCCCCTCCCACTCCCTCTCTCTCTCCCTCTCCTCCTTCTTCAGGGTTTTAGAGATAGAGGAATCTGTAATGCTCAAACATATGCTTTTCCAAGGCGCTGTGTACTTGTGTGAATGATACCCTGCTAACGGTGGTAGGACTTGTGCTAGGCTCTAGAGATACCCTACTATATCCAGTTGTACTTTACCCAGTATTTTAAGGGAGGGTTTAAAAAGATGGGGATGCCCAAAAATTTCAATCAGATTTAGCTTGAATCTAACTGGCTTGAAACTATCAAAAACCAAAAGTCTAAGGGGCCAAAAACGCACACTGGAATAAAGATGGCCCTTGTATAAATGGTGTTATGGTACAACAATTGGACATCCACATGCAGAAAATTTAGTCTAGCCCTATATATCTCACCATACAGTAAACTAAAATAAAAATGGATCAGAGATCTAGGTATTAAAACAAACAGCCTTCTGGATCATAAAATAGGTACAGCGCTTGACAACATAGGCACACACAAGCAAGGACTTTATGGACACAGCCCCAGTAGCACAAGAAATAATACCAAGAATCAACAGATGGGATCATATCAAATTAAAAGGCTTCTGTACATCAAAGGAAACAACCAGCAGAGTGAAGAGGAACCCAAAGAACTGGAGAACAGTTTTGCAGCTAATCCTCTCTGTATAACACGTAGGACATATATGAAGAACTCAAACAATTAGGCACTTGCCAGAATGAAAGACCCAGTAAACAGATGGGAAGTAGAAATGTATAAACACTTCTCAAAGGAAGTACACATGGCCAATAAATGTATGAAAAAATATCCACATCACTAACCATTTGAGAAATGGAAATTAAAACTACACTCGGATGCCACCTTACTCGAGAAAGTATAACTATCATAAAAATATAATAATAACAAATGCTGGCAAGACTGCAGAGCAAAAGGAACCCTACTGTCTTGTTGGTGGGAATCTAAACTAATACAACCACTCGGGAAATCATTATTGAGATTCCTCAAAAAACTAAGAATAGAAATTCCATTTGACTGAGCCAGTCCCCTTCTTGGTATCTCCCCAGAAGAGTTCATGTTGTCATATCACAGTGATACATATATACCCGTGTTTATAGCATTGCAATTTATAATAGCTAAGCCTTGGAAGTAATTTAAATGCCTATCAAAAAATGAATGAATAAGAAAATGTAGTATTTATGAACAATAGAGTAATATGCTACCGTAAGTAATTATAAAATGGTGGCATTTGTAGATAAATGGATGTACTTCACGATTGTAATATTAAGTAAAATACAGCACACACAAGTTTAAATATTGTGGGAAATATTTTTGTCTCTTTGCCTCCCCACAGACTTCTAGGATTTCACAGGTATTTTACATGATTTCTCTTATATCAGAAATAGAAATAAAGAGAAAAATAAAAGACAGTAAGTGTAGGGATTTTTTCAAGTGTGAAGAGGAAGAACAGTGAAGGGATAAGAGCGGGATGTATAAAGAACAGCGTTCTGGGCATGTGCGTAGACTCTCCATCATAAGCGTACTCATCATGCACTACAACATGTTCTCATAAATAATACCATTAAATTTAGGCAGCTAAAATTGGGGAAAAGAGAACCAAATATCTTTCCTTTTTTGATGATTCTGACATAGGAAAATCTGCAGTGTGTTCAGCTCGGTAGACACAATAAGGAGCTCGTTGTTGGTGGGGGTGGGGGTGGAGATGCTAGGTCAACAAGATTTTCAGGGCTGCAAGTGCCTGCCTTCATTTCTTTTATAAACTTTCTTCTTGGTTAAGCGCATGAATACAAGTGCCTACTATATATTTATCTGTGTAGCTGGGAAAATATTCGCCCTATGATGCTCGCCTCCTTACCCTTGGGTAGTGGGGCTTTATCAGAGTCCACCCCTTGCTCTGTTGATTGTACCTGGCAACACAATGGTTTTCCTCTCTCTTTAAATTGCATTTTACCAAGTCTTGCAGTGACAGAGTGTAGCACTTGGTATAACAGGAAAGTCCGGTCTCTGGTGATTTGCTTGCATGCTTATGGACTTAAAGATGAAACTTCTAAATTACTTTTCTGAGAGTTGAGGAGAAATACCTTTGTCTCTTTGCCTCCCCAAAGACTTCTAGGATTTCACAGGTATTTTCAGTTGTAGGCTAATTGTGGTTGGAGCACACAAAGGGTTGGCAACTTGGTGCAGATCCATAGTCTTTTATCTGCAGTTGCAAAGGCCAGGAAAGACCTAGAAGCAGCACATATTCATGCGGGTTTGCAGGAAATTTGCTTGAGAGCAGAACCTGATGTGAATAGACTTGGAAAGCATTTGTGGGCTCTCTATCTAGTGCTGATTTAAGCACTTCATGCGTGTGGCTGCACAGGCACCAGTGTCTGAGTATGGGTCCTGCCCCAGTCCCTGTGCCCATGTTACATAATGGTTGGGGGGTTATCACTGAGCTGTCTCCCTACAATGAGAGGAAGACATCAGACCTCTCTACCAGGTTTGGCCCCCAAAGGTTTCTTTAAAAAGGCTACTGTGACAAAGCACCAGGAGCAGAGTGGCTAAAAGCAGAAATATGTGTTGTGTGTGTGTGTGTGTGTGTGTGTGTCTTTGTGTCTTCCTCCCTCCTTCCCTCCCTGTCTCTCTCTCTCTCTTCTCTCCAGTTCCCCCTCCCCCTCCCTCTCTCACCCTCCCTCCCTCTCCCCACCTGCCTTCCTGGCAATGCTTGGCAACCCTTGGCTGATAGATGGATGATTAGGGGAGATAGAACCATCTCTTCCCTGTGTTTTCACATCACCTTCCCACTTCGTGTGTCTGCTTCTGTGTTCAGATTTTCCTTTTGCATAAGGACACAGTCAGTGGATAGAAGTAAAAGTGAGCTGTGTTCTGGAAAGGAATGATTCTTCCTCATTCATTGTTTTTCCCCCACCCCTCTGTTTAGATAATAGGCTGGACCTTCTGGTGGTTCTGTCTTTGAGAACTTGCCTCCTTGTCTGGTGTGGCAAAGCTGAGTGTACGGTGCACTTTGGCATCAAGTTTAGCGTCTTCTATCTGCCCAATGTTGTGTTCTTCTGATTATAAGGATACAAGTGAGGCTAGGCAGGTTTCTGGCTCTCAGGATCATAAGAGAATAATTCTGGTCCTTGGTGTGTGTGTGTCTGTCTGTCTGTCTGTCTGTGTCTGTGTTTTAAGCATGAACAAAGACATTTATAATATAAACAGTTGAGAATGTATGCTTTGAACTTTAAAAAAAAAAAAAACTTCTACTTGGTTTGACTTCTGTGACAGAGCAGATAAGCAGGTCTGGTAACTCAGTCTCTTACTAGGCTCTCTAAAGGACAGGTGGGTTAACATGGTCCTATCTGAGGCGTTTTTTCTCTGTCTTACTTCCTTTAAGACTGAATTCTTGAAAGGCTCCTTGAACAGATAATTTTTTTAATATATATTATGCAGGAGTTAACTTGCTCCTCTTCCCCAGTACTGACTGATAAATTATAATTACAGATAGGATTTGTAGGTTTCTCTTCCTATGACCCTGGTAAATGTGTGTGGTGTCAAATCACCAGGGTAAGCCCTTTAGGGGAGACAAAGCTCTTGGAATCTAGTGGGGATAATGCTGCCTCTAGGCCCTTTCTGTCCTCTACATTGAGTTGAATGAACTCATCATGTTGAATCCTGGAGAAACCAGGAGTGAAAGAGGGCTCCTCAGCCCTTCCCACAGTAGGGTGCCCAGATAAGCCAAGTGCTAGAGATGTACCTGGGCACTTCTGAAGTGGGCCCTCTGGACTGAGTGCAGCCCTCCATGTGACTTTGATGCCTGCCTTCCAGACTTTCTGTTCCAGAAATGGTTCCTTGCCCAGGCTTGCTCAGTCACCTCAGCCTCCATGGCTTGTGTGTAGCACCAACATCCTCCGATGTATCTGCAAGCAAGAGCTTATGTGTACTGGAAATGGCTGTGTTTATCCTTCTTTTGCACAGGTACCACCATAGAATCAAGGTGCCCGGGGAGATAGCTCACTAGAATAAGTGCTTGCCTGGCAAGCTCAGCATCCTGAGTTCAATCTCAGAGAGAGAGAGAGAGAGAGAGAGAGAGAGAGAGAGAGAGAGAGAGAGAATGAGAGTTGGTGCTTCTAGAGCGTACATGAAGGGAGCCCTCCTTAGTGACATGAAGGAAGACTGCTAGGAGGCTCCTGAGATGATAACAGGATTGGTATGGAGCACCAGCGCTCCTCCACAGTAGAGCACTGTCACTTCCTAGCTTTGTGTAGGATTAGCATTCTCTGTGAAACAAGATTTCACCTGGCAACTGCCTATGCACAGGGTAGGTTGCCCTCTCTAGCCTAAATTAACAGCTTTAGCAAGTGTCTTAGTTACTTTTCTCTCATTGCTGGGACAAACACCCAACAGCCAAAATGAAGGAAGGAAAGGTTTATTTAGTTCACAGTTACTTGGCCGGCTCCAAGGCTAAGTGGCACATGGCAGAGAGCAGCAGTTCATGGAAGTGGAGCAGCAACAATGACAACCAAGGCAGCCATCCAAACAGGGCAGCAGAGCAACAGCTCTAGTCTGTCTCTCTGTCTCTCTTTACATTCAGGCTCTCTGCCTCAGCCTATCCACCTTAGGCTACACCCATAATCCCAGAAGTACTCAGACCATAATCTCATCAGTACTAAAATACATAATCCGAGTGAATCATGGATCAAGTCTCACTCTAGAAGTCCCCACCCCATAACTCATGAAGCTTTTGGGGGGCAACTAGACATAAGCCATAATAGCAAGTTTCCTATTTTTTCCAGAGTATAAAATATTGCTGAGATAGTAAAACTGAAGTGATTTTTAAAGACCTTTGTTAGAGATGATTTAGCACCAAGGACTCATAGTTATTTAGGACCACAGTTGTTAAAAACAGGTTGGCCAGCCTAGATCCATCTCAGCCAGCCCAGTTTCTCTTGTGATAGGAGCCTGGAAGGACAGTAGCTGTAGAGGCCGTGGCTTTCTTGCAGTGTGGATTGTACTTGATACAGTGTTTCTCATGTGACTGAAGTTTCTGCAATGCCTACTACAGATCATATATTAAGACAGTTCTATTTTCCTATTTGAGGACCGGTCATAGTAGCATGAACTTTATTGTACCATTTCTAATCTGAGAAATCCATGTCTTTTTATCCATAAATGTATTGTTTTTGGTTTTTTGCTTACTTTAGACATCGAGCTCCCTGTAAACATTCTCAAACTAAGGCATTACGTATTCCATGGATGTATGTTTGCTCTGGACATGTGGCTATCTATGTACATGTGTTCTTTCGGTCCTGAATTATGTTTTTAGAAAGTGTTCTTTCCTGTGAAGCCTTACCAATTTGATGACTTCCTTGATAGTAAACAAATCCAGACTACCCTTCCTGTTAAGTATGCATAGGGGATAACATTTCAGAGGTCTTTGACAGAGTGAATTTTTTGACCACGCCCCTGCAAATTGGTAATGCAGGAAATGCTGTGTGCCTATGTGGTGCCTAAGGGGCCCTCCTAGAGAAATCCTTGCTGTTACCTTGATAGTGAGGCTTGCGTACAAAAAGGACATGCAGCTAGGTATTAAGTTAAGGAAACTGGAACATACCCCGTTCTCCTGTTAGTATTACAGCATCATATACTTCTTTAAAAGACTCTTTAAGATGCTTGCCCCATTACTTAAAGAGGAAGTTATTAAGTCAAAGATTAGTATTAATGTTGCAGATTACCTTTTGCTCATTCTTACTTTACTGGCACAGATAGGATTTTTTTTTTTTAAGTGTAAAATTTCTAGTTGGCACCATTTATTTTGGACAATGTAGGGACTAGGTACGTCACTTTTCAATCTTGGTGTCCCAGATAAATAATGATGCATCTGTGTCACTTGGAAAGATGAGAGTGAAGAAATAAAGCAGTGCTGATCTCATCAGTGCAGTAACACAGAGCTGCATAGTTTAGCATATTTATACTGTTGCGATTTTGCTTTCTTCTGTAGTTGTGACAGTGCGGAATATTTTATTCCTTAAAGCACAGGTGACTGTCAGGCTTAGCATCCATAACATTTAGACTTTGGAAACAAAATGAGGTTTGAAATTTGACTTCACATCCTTTTATTGTCTTCTCACCTGTAAAATGGGGTGCTGGACATAGTTGGCTCCCTCTGGGGTGGTTGTGGGGATGGGAGGAGGCAGATGGCTAGATAGGGCTGTGCACCAGAAGGTACTTAATGAATGATACTAAAGTTGTTACTACTGTTCACAGTTTTCCCCTACGTTTTAGATCACCTTAGAGAACGATGTGTAAACTTCCTTAATGTATAACAGTCTGCCAACTTCCAGAGAGACAGCTCTGCCTGGTAAGCTCTCCTTTCTGCCTGAGACCTCCTTGGAGGAGGAGAGGCAGCTCTGAGGGCAGGATCTGCATCCGTTCGCCTTTTCACCACCGTGGTATGCGTCAAATTCCTTTGCACATGATGAGCTCTTGGTGACTTTTAAGAAATTAGATCTATTGTGAAAGTTTCCGAAAATATGTTGAATTTTTTTTTATTGTCTTAGAAGATACTGACTCTCTTTGGCTATATTAGTTTTAATAGCATAAAAAGAAAAATATCTTCATGCATGAAGAAAACACATAGTAGGTAGACTAAGTGCCTGCTTAGGCAAGTGCAGGGGCTGGGGTTTGATCCCTGGCACTACATGCCATGTTGGCCCCATCCCTGGACACACTGAGCTGGCCACAAGACCAGGCTTGGTAGCATATGCCTATAATCCCAGCACTGTGGAGGCTGAAAACACGAGGATCACTATGAGTCCCAACTGCGTTGTGAGACCCTATACAAAATACAAAAAGAAAAAGAAAGAAAAGAAAAAATACACAGTAGACTATGCTGATTTATCAGCATAGGCAAGTCACAGGCTGTCATCTTCTTTTGTATTTATATAGATGTTATAGCATTTCATAGGTAAGATTTTGCTCTTTCGTGACTTCCACTGAACAATATGGACAGCAGAAGGAAAAAGCACACACTTGGTCTTGCATGGGCATTTTTTTCCCTTACGAACTCCTTTTAGTTATAGTTGCTTCACAAGCTGCTTCATATGTGCAGAGCTAGGACAAGACTTGTGTATATGTGCAAGAGCTGAGAGAGATGTGTGCAGTTGCCCTGGCTCCCAGGACTCTGTAATTTAAGTGTGGGACTCATGAGTGGCTGGCCTTGGATAGCAAGGAGGGTGTAGGGAGGGAGTCAGTCATGGCTAGGGACATCCAGAGTGATGTAAAGACCATGGAGCACAACCAGACCACTAACTGCTGTGAAAACCAAAATTATAGCTAAAACATCTTAAGAGTATTTTTTTTCTGCAAGAAAATGACTATGCTGTCAAGTTTTCATGGCCTTTGTAGCTAATTAGGAGCAATATAGGAATGAAATTGAGTCTACTCTGTCCTCATTTCACTTTTTTAAAAAACTATACATATGTTACAGATTTGCAAACAAAGAACAGATGATTAACAATGGTTGCTATATTTTCTATTTTATCATTGTATCTATTGTTCAGATTAGCAGATAGCATTATGTAAGATTGGATATATGGTTGGATATTATCACTTTCTCTCTTATATTTGTTTTTAAAAAGTCACACATATTTAGGAACATGGGGACCCACTGATCATATTAGTGATAAGTGATGATTTTGAAAACATTCTTCATAACTTTCATTAGGTTTTGAAGGCTGCAAGGGATGTGCATATTCTTTAACAAATTCTCAGCTGTCATTTACAGAAGGCAATTTTCTGGGTAGAAAAACTATGAGTCTTGATTGGCAATGAAATTTCAGGGTCAGTGTCTCATTGAATAGTAGATTGTAATTAAACATGTATAAATGTTATTGGCATTTCTATAATTTTTGTATTTATAAAATTAGTACCTGGGGGAAAAAAAAAGAAAAAAAATTAGTACCTGCTTACAGTGGGAAATTTAGAAAAAAAGTTAAAACCATAAAGGAAAATAAATACAATTCATAAGCTTATCATCCAGAGAAAATGACTTCGTATTAATTTTTCATGGCAAGAAAGAGCTAGCAGTATTTTTAGATTTTGCTTATTCTTTAATGTTATATTATAATTTCATTTTAAAATATTCTTTGAAAATATAGTCTTAGTGGTGTATAATATTGTAGCATATTATTATGCCATCATTTATTTAATCACTTCCCTATTGCACCAGTAGGTTATTTCTGGCTTGGTTTTATATGATGTTGCAATGAGTATTTTGATAGACAAATACTTAACTCACCTCTATGGTAATTTCTTTGGGACTAATCCTCAGGAATAGATTTGGTGAATCAAAGGACATTGTTTCATTGAATGCTCTTGATAGCTCTTCCTTATTATTTTCCAGTAAACTTATAATAATTTGTCCTTGAGTAGGAGAGTATTAACAGTGTATGATTCTTGTTAGAATGTGTTACATTGCTTTCAATCTTAAATAGTTTCTTAGATTAAAAACTTGAGGTTCAGCATTACTGCGTGTCGTCCCTTTTCACACTTTCTAGTTATTTTTTTCCCCTTCCTTGACCACATTTTGCAAGTGTGATTTATTGAGGATCTAAGTACTTTGCATGCAGCTGATGAGAGTAGTAAAGATAGCTAAAAGAATGAGAAGACCTTCAACATAACAGATTGTCATTTAGCAATACAGGCTTCCTGGTGAAACTTTCTCTGGGTTGCATGCAAGTCTCAGTGTGTCAGATAATGAAAATCACTTTGATGCATTTGCTGTCATTGGGGAGCCACACGCAACCTTTTCTCAGGCTGTTTTCGATAGTACTGAGCACATTTCTTCCACAGGGAGAGCAACATTTCCTTCAGGTGTGGCCTGATGCTCCCCCAGGAGCCAGGTCTTTCTCAGCATTCTTCTGATGTGCAAGCTTCCTGGAAGAACACCTTAGAGCTGGTAAACAAGGCAATGTCACTGCAACCCAGCCTAAATGTGATCTGACTTCAAACCTTGCCCTGTTTAAGGAAGCTCCTTCCTGCATCTCCCTGCCCTGCCCCCTGCAAATATGTGAATCTCAGCAAAGACTATTTATGTGGACAAAAATGAGTAAATAATGGGTGCTAAAGAACACAGAACACTTCAAGATATCAAGTGGAGTCGGTCGGGCACTACTCTGTTAGTGACATATCAGGTTGGGCCATGCTCACTTGTTGAAACAGGCACACAGAAGCTGTGTGACTTTGCCATTATCTAGCCAGAGAAACCAGGAAGTAAGCTTTGCAAAGCTAAGATTTGAGCCCCAAAGGGGCCACCTGCCTTCCTGTGGTCTGAACCCAGACTCCCTATTTTCCTTGAGCTGCTCACACTGCAGGCTGGCCATACCTTAGCGCTCAGAATTCTAGGTTTAGCTCATTGCTGGGCCTTTATCTCTTCCTGGAATCCCTTCCCTGAAGCTTGGCCTTTTCTCTCAGACTCTTCTCTGACAGTCGTGCCCAGCACAGCAGCAGCATCTGGGACACTTGATTAGTATAGATGGCCAGGTCTAGGGTGAGGCCAGGAACCCAGATTCCAGGCAACACCTGGCTTGCTCAGGTCAAGGACTTATGCTGCTGATCCTTGTGTCCTGGGTGCTTGACATTCTCTGTCCCATCTGCATTGTATTTATTTGTGCTCCATTCAGATAGTATTTTGTTTCTGGCACTGTCTCTTTGCCTGACATGTAGTAGGACTTGGTAAGCAGAAGGTGGTTTGAATCCTAGTATCAATTTGTTGTCTCCTTGAAAAGGCTCAAAGGAAGAATGTGAGGCTTTGAACTAAACATTGCACACTGGAATTTTTTTGTGATCCACATTGTCTCATGAAGCATTGAGCTTCTTTGTATTTGAATTTTCTTTCTTCATTTACTTTCTTTCTTTCTTTCTTTCTTTCTTTCTTTCTTTCTTTCTTTCTCTCTTTCTTTCGAACCAGGGATCGAACTCAGGACCTTGCACTTGCCAGGCTTCTTCTATAAATAGTCATATTAATACTAAACCTGCATTGTATTAAACACCAGCCACTAACTAGGTGTCAGGAGTGAATTGTTGTAATGATGACCAGTTGAACATCCCCACCCAGATCTCCAGAAGGCTTCAGTACATACGAATAACAGGGAAACATGTTCTAGTTAGCAAGCTGTGGTTGGCTAGCACCTAGGTTTGCACCATGTGGTAAATTATTGTCAAGTAAAATCAGTAATCAAACCAGAGTGAAAAGAAGCAACTGGAGAACCTCAAATGTCTCCTCAGAGAGGAAAAACAATATCAATTGTATATCATCTCTGTCATTTATGGGCACATGTACTTTGTCCTGCTGTGTTGGGTGCTAATGTTAGTACATGATTTCCTCTGTTCCTTATAGTAACTCTGTGAGTTAAAAGTTGCCCATCACATTTTATTCATGAACAACCTGAAGAATTAAGTCCCTATGGAAAAAGAGGAGGATCTTTAGAGCTATCTGAGCCACTGTTTGCCCCTCCACTTGAGTTTATGCTCTCCTGGCCTTTAGCCAGCTCTTGCACCTTGGCCTTTGGTTCTCTCTTCAGACCAAATTCCCTCCCAGGAAGTTTCTTGGCCAATCTCCTGGGGGTTGATCATACCCTGATATCTACCTGGGTGAGCTGTGGAAACATTGCATTCTCCAGCATGCCTTCCTCTTTACAGCTGTGACACTTGGTCCTACACTGAGAGACCCGTCCCACACCACAAGGGCGTGTGTCACTTTGTGAGCTAAGCAGGGATTACAAAATGAATAATGAATGACCACGAGGATAATTTGGATCGTACAACAGTGAGACCTTAGTTCCTTATTGCAGTTATATGGTAGCCAGCAATCATTACATGATATCTGAGGGAGGTAAACACTAGAGGTAGCAGCAGAGCTCATGCTATTTCCTATAATGTGAGAATTGTGGTGTGTGTGTGTGTGTGTGTGTGTGTGTGTGTGTGTGTGTGTCTTTATGCATACACTTTCAAGGTGTACCAAAGTCTGTTCTTGAGGTTGTCTTGCAGTTTCATTTTTAGCAATAGCTTGGCAGTTAGAAGTAGAAAATTTAATTTCCATGGTCACAAAATACTCTTTTTTAAATACTGTCTACAATAGTGGCTGTCCAGGTTGTAGTTCTGGGATCAGGTACCTCAGCAGCACTTATAATTGCTAGGAATACAAATTTTACAGTGCCACTACACAATTCAGGTTTGGGCATGGATCCTCCGAGATCTGTGTTTTGGCCACTTGCTTCTTCATGTGGTTCTAATTTGCTAAGACCCGAGCACTACTGACCAAGAAAGTGACTTTGTCTCCTGCCCCAAAGCTTAGGTTGCCAGCTGCTGGCTCAGAGCTCATCTTTTCCTGAGGTTGAGAGTGTCCATTAGAATGAGATATTTCTGGTTAGATTTTCTTGAACCAAACCAAGGTTTATAGTTTATGGACTAAAGGCAAAATTGACTGATAGCTTTTCTGTACTATTTTTCATTTGCCTTTGACTTTTGATTTTTGATACTGGTCTATTATGATCAATAAAGAAATTCATGACATATTTGTTTTTTGATATAGCAAATAAATTAATTTAGTTAGCATTTTATCATAACAGCAGTCTGTTGTCTTTAGAAATAGTTTGAAAAGTGCAAAATAAAGGTCAACAATTTTGGTATAGTCGCTAATGGATAACTCAGATTGGCATCAAGATGACCTGATGAAGTGATAGGATAAACTGCCACCTTTTATGTTGAGATGAGTGAAAATGGGGCCTTGAGTACCTAAGGACCCTTTCTATGATTTTTCAAAATATCTATCATGAAACTTGTCTTCTGGTCCCCCTCCCCTCTTAAGTGACAGTTTGACAAGATTTGAAGCATACCCAGGGTTAGTAATGTTAGAAAGCTTGAGTGGTCTTAAACTCTTCATTGGTTGTCCACACCAAGTAAGCCTTTCAATCTGTACCTTGCTCAAAGATTTCAGTTTCCTGTGGAAAGTATTATTAAAGATAGTATCTTACATACAAGGATTTCTGGGAGTTGTAGTCAAGAGATGTAGATTTTTAGATGTAGACTTCTCAAATCTGTGGCTGTGTAATGTTGATTTTGGGCTTCAGTTTTTTTGAGTTTTGTTGTTATTGTTGCTGTTTTTATTTTTTATTGTTGTTATATTTTTATTTTACCTGTAAGATAGGAGTTCTTGTTCCTTTCTTTGCTTTTTTTTCAGGTCTTGGTTTAAATGAACGGTTGTTTTACTTTCTATTAAATAAAAATCATTGAGATAGCTCAGTAGAGTAAACACTTGCCTGGCAAGTGCAAGGCCCTGAGTTCAATCTCTAGTACCACAAAAAATAAAATGCAAATAAATTTTTAAAAATAAGTTTTGCTTATGCAGTAGAAATAGGATTGAAGATGTCAATTAAATTTTCTAGCTAGATTTCACAAATATGAACAATTTTTATGTCACTGAACAATCTTTATTGTGATCTTTTCAAAATCTGTTTATAAAATATGATGGCACAGTTAATGTTTAATTGTTTGATCAATCTTATATACCTATATGTATTAATCTAAACTGATCTGATGATGAAAATATGTAATATAACCATTGTTAAATTTAAACAATAAAAATATTAAATTAAAAAAAATATGATGGCAGATTAATGATTTTGAGTGAATTCTAAGGAGAACTGTCTTTAAGAGTGTTAGTTTCTGGGCCCGGCAGGAAGGCTCAGGGGCCTAAAGCACCTGCTTAGGAAAGCATAGCCAGCTGCAGAGACTGTGGTTCAATCCCGCAGTTCAATCCCTGGCACCACATGCTGCACCAGCCCTGTCCTCAGGGCAGGCTGAGCCGGCCATAAAAATAAATAAATAAACAAACAAAAAAGTTCTGAAACAAGAAAAAAAAAAATATGGCTTTAAAGTGCATAAGTTTGCACCAGGGATATAGCTCAGCAACCAAAGCATCTGCCTGGGAACCTCAAACTCATGAGTTTGATTTTAGGTATCAACAAATGTCTCAGGGGGCAGCGAGATGATTCAGCTGTCTAAAGTGCCTGCTTAGGAAAGCTTAGGCAACTGCAGGGAGTCGATCCCTGGCACCACATGCTGTGCTAACCCTACCCCCAGGGCAATCTGAGCTGGCCATAATATATATTTTTTTTAAAAAGGTGTTAGTTTCTTTTTCCTTTTAAATAAATATTGGATCTGGTTGTTAAAATGTAATTGCTTAGTTTACGGAATTAATATGAATTGGGGAATTAACATATGTTTACATTTTCACTTAAGTTTTGCTGTCTTTTTAGTGAAAAATATAATCCTACTAAATCTAAACTATTTTCTTACAGCGATCCATATGTGAAACTCTCATTGTATGTAGCTGATGAGAATAGAGAACTTGCTTTGGTACAGACAAAAACAATTAAAAAGGTAGGTTGCTCACCTTTTATAAAACTTTATGCAAGCAAAAATTTAATCAAATTATGAATTTCAGTTTTGTAGAAATGCCATTTGAAGAATAAGATGGCAATATTTTTTATTTTAAAATATTTAACATATTTATTTGTTAAGCGTCTGGCAATAGTATATTTAAAAATTCTCCACAACTGAAAGTTTCCCATAACACCCAAGATATCAGTCAGTTCTGGTTTCTTGTTTAGTGACGGCAAAAATGGTATTCTGAAAATGAGACTTGCTACAAGCAATAATTTTTTTCCTACAAATAATACAGCAAAATAAAAATTGTTGCTGTTACTATTCTTCATAATAAAATTTATAATGATTTAAAATACATTTATTGGAGTTTGCGGAATTGGTTGACAACAAAGGAATGGTTTAAACACACCAAGCAAAGCAAAATACTTGCTTTTGCTACATGAAAACATGTACAACATACTAACAAAGCTATGTATGTGTATTATGTTTTATCTTCTTAAGTTTTACATGTATCATTTCTTTTTTTTTCCTCCCTCCCTCTCTGCCTCCCTCCCCTCCCTTTTTTCTTTCTTTCTTTCTTTTCTTTTCTTTCTTTCTTTCCTTCTATCTTTCTTTCCTTCTTTCTTTCTTTCCTTCCTTCCTTCCTTCCTTCCCTCTTTCCTTCCTTCTTTCCTTCTTTTGTGGAACCAGGGATTAAACTTAAGCCCTTGTGCTTGCCAGGGAAGCGCTTATTCTACTGAGCTATCTCCCCAGCCTCTATGTGTATCATTTCATTAAAATTTTATTTCCATAATTATTGTTTCTTGACTTGCCTATCACCATGTTTTATATATACTTATAAATATATGTAAATATTTTCTTCATATTTCAGGGATTTATTGAAAATGCATGTAACCTGTCAAAAGTAATGCTTTCATCTATTTTGAACCCATTTGCGGGTTACTGTTACTTTTTCTCACTGCCTTTGGGGAGGTGGGTCTAGCATTGATCCACATTCTTGGGCAGCGTGATTGCTTTAAATACAGCTCTCCTGCGACATGCCAGTGTCCCAAACTATTGTGAGGTGATTTTGTGTAGGGAACAGTCATGCAGTGTGCCCTCCACCTGGCATTGAGACTGGCATTAAAAATCTGTTTTACAGAGGCCGGTGTTGACTAGTGGGAGGGAGTACAGGCGGCTGAGCGGGGAGGCCATTGTTCCCCAGCTAGGCGCTGTCACTGCTCTTAGTGTGGAGCAACCTACTGAAGGGTCCTCGCCACCTGCTGGATTGCAGCCAGGCAGCCAAGCCGCACCCCAGGTGCTGGCTAGAAATAGCGCCATGTGTTTCCTTCAGAGGGGAGGTCCTCCTCCTCCCTCCCTGCGACGCCTGCAGGGCGTTGCTCCTTCTCTGGGCTGCCAGTCTCCTGGTTAGTATATCTGTGCCGCCCTGCGGTCCCTGTCGTCTTCCTCTCTTTGTGGCGCTGTGATGGTCTGACATTCATTTTGTGGTCTCATGTCGTTATTGGCTTCCCTCCCCTGCCCTTGCCCTCTGTATTGCTGGGGAGCTGCCCCGCCAGAGGCTGTAGCCTGCCCCTCCTCCTGCACCGCCACCCTGGCTCTCTTCACGTGCAAAGCTGTGAAACCCCATCTTTCTTTTAGGATGAGATTCACTGTGGCTTTGTGAATGGGACGCATGCCAGTTTTTTAAAAATACCAGCTCAATGTTATATGTTTTGTGTTTTGAGGATGCTCTATGTTGATTTCTATTATTTATTTATTTATTTATTTATGCATACGTGTTTCACCCTGTTAAAGGAAATAGACTCAGAAAGGCAAATATTGTTCTGACTGAAAAATATCTATAGCTGTAGGTGAGGTGATGGTTTTTCAGTCTCAAATATTTTACCTGTAGTGACTGAACATTTTTATGAGTGGTATGTGAGTGGGAATGCATAAAAATACATATATACATGTTTGTAGAATGTGCTTCATTTTAGTTTTGAAGAACGTTGGGCAGCCTTTTGTTTGCTAAGGACAAAAGTATCTATACTGTACTCTTAAGGTATGTCTTTAACTAAATTGATAAAGAGATGGAGGGAGGGAAGGAGAGAAGGAAGGAGGGAGGAAGCAAGATTGAAAGATAGATAAAGTATTCCTTACCCTGATTATTTGGGGGAAAGGAAAAGAATAGTTCCTTTTTGCTTATAACTAGGGGATTCTTTTTTCTTTCCTTGGTGTAAAATCTGATCATCAGTGTAGTTTTTTTTTTTTTTTTTTTTTTTTTCTCAAATTTCAGCATGTTTGTAAAGATTGAATACTCTCACCCTTCCCCCACTGCCTTCGTTACTCTCCAAAACAGACTTGGAGCAGGTAGAGAAACGTCAACAGTTCGTTTCCTTCTTCATAGAACACTCACATCTCACATCAATGCTAAATTCTTGAGGAAAGTTTTGTTTTTTATCTTCCTTATTATAAGTCTCTGGTGTTTTTCCTGCTGGTGATAGCATATAATTTATGGTTTCATATCTGTGAATCATCTGTTTTATAAATATGCTCCTCCCCTATCTACTTGGTTTATAGAATAGTCTCCAGCAGTAGACAAACTGCTGCTTTTATTGCCATTTTGAAAATCTTTTTTATCAAGAAAAATGTTTAAACAAATATAAAGACCATATTGCACTAGTAACTGTTAGTTTCCAAGGCTATAAAAGATATCACAAGATGATTTCTCTTCCAGACGCTGAACCCGAAGTGGAATGAAGAATTTTATTTTAGAGTAAGTTTTTCATTTTTTGGTAATCATTATTGATATCTAGTTCATCCCATCATAATAAATTCATTTTGAGGAAAGCTGTGTCATTTTTTGCAATGGGGGATTCCTTTTAAGACAAGAAATATTTAGGTAGCTTCCTAATGTGTTCCAAATTTTGGGAGAGTGAGAAGTGGCCACAAAATCTGGACTGTTTTATTTGCAGGGATAAGGGGTGTTTGAAGGTAATAGAAAGTTATCCAAATACTATATTTTTTTTTCAGCCCAAACTTCTATTTTAAAAATAAGGTAAAATATAATTTAAACAGTAGTTTATTTTATGTGATAAGGATTATGAATTATTTTAGAGATACAGTAAAACAGTAGGAGAAATATATTTAAAAGAAACATTAAGTGAACTAGTGAGACAGCTCAATGGACTAAGTGCCTGCTTAGGCAAGCACAGTGACTGGGGTTTGATCTTGAGCACCACATGTCCCACCAGCCCTGCCCCAGGTACACTGAGGAGGCCACCAAGACCAGGGGTTGTGGTGCACACCTGTAGTCCCAGCACTGGGAGGCTGAACTTAAGAGGATCACAAAAAATCTGAGCTGCATAGTGAGACCCTATGCCAAATACATAAATAAATAAATAAAAATCTTGGGTGACTCGACAAAGAAAAGAAACATTAAGCCTAGCCAGTTACAGATCTGGGGGTGCAGCTCTGTGGGAGCCCTTACCTAGCATACCACAGCTCAGGGTTTAATCTTCTAGCACCGCAAAGGGGAAGGAAAAAAACCTCCTGATTATGCTCTGGTTTAGGGAGAAAATTTTGTTATTCAGACACTTAATGTGTATGTATGTGTGCGCTCTAAAATTACTTTTAGAACTTAAATGCCACTCAATAAGGTAAGTTGTCTTTCCTGATATAGCTAATATCTACAGCAGCTTTATGTAGAAATGGCCACTACTGTGAAATAGCTGGCATTTCTGTGCAGTGAGATTTTGTGGTGGTTGCTGGGTTTTGTTAGCAAAATCCTGAAAATATTAAACGGCTCAGCTATTTAATTGAAAGAAAGGACCTTTTAAAAAAAAGAAAGAAAACCTAATGTGTAACTGTGCTATTAAAAAGATTCTCTGCTCCAGAATGTTCCACACATGCCCAAGGGACAGTATAACCAGGAGACCCCCGTAATTGTTCCTGACCTCTGCTTTTCTATTAGAATAGCATTTTATTTGCTCCATACTTGGACAACTATGTCCTGCATCTGTTTTTTATTATTTTCAGAGCTGAAAGACGGCACTGATATTTTAATACTTGGTATATCCTGTGTTCAGGCTCCACCAGATGTATTTTAAATTACTCCATGCAGAACTGACAAGTGATTGGAGGCTGATAGGTGTGACTGTCCCCTTTTAACTCCCAAACACAGCTTTCTTCTTGTGGAGCTCCAAGTTACTTACTTTCCTTTCATTAGAGCCACATTTGGGTCACTGTTAGTATGCTCAAAACCTTTTCAATGGTTCTTGACTATAGATATATTTAATTTCTATTTTCTATTTTTAAAAAATCTCTTTATTTCTCATATAGATTTTTATGGTGCTTACTGCATGTTGCACTCTCAGTGGGTGGCACGAAGCATCTTCAGCAGTAGACCTGGGTCATATCTCTGGCTTTACCATTTATAACCTCTGTGACCCTGGAAAAGCCACTCGGTTCCTTGTTTCTCATATAGGAAAGGGGAGTCCTTACTCAGAGGCTTGTTTCCCGATTTATATGCAGTAATAAAAGACAACCTTTGGCACCATATCCCACAAAGTTGGTTCTGATACCTGAATCTAGATGATGGTCCCCGAGCCAACTCAGTGATGTCTTAGTAAAGCACAAGAAGCAAAAGACTATTGAAAGCCTATTAATTCTGAGCCTGACCCCACATTACTAGAACTAGGAGGATCGTTCTGGTTCTCTCCGATGGTTCACAGGATAGGGCCTGGAGTGAGCAGGCCAGAGCTTGTCTATATCCTGGGTGCCTGACACATGCATTATGGACTCCTGGGCCAGGTGCCCCACTCTCAGAGTGTAAGTTCTTTATGTGTGAAATCAAGGTGATAGCTACATATCCTGGGGTCTCTGTAAGGATTAAATAAGATCAGGTTTGGTTGATCTTTATTTTTTTTAAGAATTTCTTTTATTTTTTTTCTTGTTTGTTTATTTATTTTTATGGCCACTCAGCCTGCCCTGAGGGCAGGGCTGGCACAGCATGTGGTGCTGGGGATCGAACCACGGTCCCTGCAGCCACCTAAGCTTTCCTAAGCAGGCGCTTTAGACCACTGAGCCATTTTGCCAGGCCCCTATGGTTAATCTTTAATAAGGAGATAATGCCTTAGAAAATTCACAGTGATACATAGCTGCTCTTACTGTTTTCATCTTTTTTTTTAATTTAATTTTTTTTTTTTTATCTTGTTTCAGAACCTTTGTTTATTCACTCATTTTCATAGCCGGGTCAGCCTGCCCTGAGGGCAGGGCTGGCGCAGCATGTGGTGCCGGGGATCGAACCACGGTCCCTGAAGCTGCCCAAGCTTCCCCAAGCAGGTGCTTTAGACCACTGAGCCATCCCGCCAGGCCCCTACTGTTTTCTTAATTATTGTTACCATTATTAATAGTAGCAGTGATAGGCCAAGGAGATCATTCTGTGGCAGGGCCCTATGTGATGATATGTAAAGAAGATGCCTATTTGTAGTATATAGGAAATCTTGAAAGTTCTTTGGGATTATATTTTATTATTATAGTAATATAGGTAAGGGCCTTACTTTTTTCTGATGTATCAAAGTATTAGGGTGGAATTATAGAGAAATCAAGGGTAGCAAATTTTATTTGGTACAGTACTGCCAGAAAATTAGATTAATTATGCCTGTTATACAATTAAGTTGGGTATATATTGTAATGCATTATTTTATTCTGCCCCTTATTTTGTTTTTCAAATGATCCCTTCTCAGTTTTGAAATAATATGTATGTCCTTTCTAGGTAAATCCATCAAATCACAGGCTCCTCTTTGAAGTATTTGACGAAAACAGATTGGTGAGTCTTCGTGTTAGAATTTTGTTTCTCTTCTTAAACATCGAATATTTAGGACTGAACCTTCAAAAACTCTATCTGTTGGCTGTGTATGCTCAAATAGAGGACTGCTTTTGTCCCACTGCTAGAGTTAACCACTCTAAAAATATGTTTGTTTATAACATGGAAAATTTCTTTGAATAGGTATGTAATTTTTTATTTCAGTTAAGATTATTGAAAGTTACTGGTGATAATCTTAGTCAAGATGTTTATATTCTGATTTTGTGAATACAGTACAATAGGCAGATCTGTAAAGAGGCCATCAGACACATAAACTGATGAGGAATTTTAAATCTAAACCAGACGACACTCCTGTGATCTGTTCAGTAGCAGATGTATGATAATTCTCTCTGGAAAAATGTATTCTAACAAATGTATAGGAAATATACTTAGCAGGTAGTTAAGCTGTATTTTAGAAGTGTTACATTCTCAAGAGAGGTCCTTAGTAAATACTTTTAGAAGCAAAGATGGGGCTAGGAATATAGCTCAGAGGTTCAGTGCTTGCCTGGCATGTGCAAAGTCCTTGGTTACATACCAAGCAGTGACAAAATAAAGAATAAACAGACTTAAGTACATTGATTGATTAAAGAAAATGGTCTTATTAACCTTATTTCTGCAATGTGCAACTGAACTTTTTTTTTTTTTTTTTAATACTGGGGATCAAAGGCAGCACTTTACATACTGTAGCAAATGCTTCAATGTTGAGCTACATCTCCAGCCCTTTTAAACATTTTCCAGTTTTGACATAGTCTAGCAAAGTTACTCAGGCTGTTCTTGAACGCAGGATCTTTCTGCCTCACCCTCCCAAATAGCTAAGATTCTGCTCCACACCTAGCTGAAACTCCACTTTGACTTTCTTGTTTGATGGAATGAGATTCTACTGAGGGGTCAGTTCTTGCTTTTCTCTTATCTGGTGATGTGAGTCACAATGCTTAGGTTTAGTAAAGCAGAAAGTCCTGGCACACATGGAGTCCTCCACAGACCTGCCTGTAGTCTCTGCTTCATTACGTATAATAATGCTTTAAGATGAGAAAAGAGTCACAAGTGATGGGGGAAGAAATTCCTTTTTCCTTCTGTTTTAAGTTCATTCAATTTTTTTTTTAACTAAGAAAAATCACTCTTTGAATAAAAACTGCACATTTCCATGATCTAAAATATTAACTGTACTGGAGATGACTTTGCCTTGGATCAGAAACTATATTTCTAAACGAAAAAGAACTTTGAAGGCAAAGCTTTTAAGAACTTCTGTAGGAATACCAACCTTATCCGAACAATCTCACTTTATAATATTAATACTAAGCTTTGCCACAGGCCATGTGCTGTGCTGTTACTATGCAAAGAATGCTCTGGTGCTGACTTTTTTCTTTGTTGGCTGTTAATCCAGCAAAGAGAATACATGACTACAGTAGTATTTGGAAATTCTAGCTTTAAAGAAACAAGCTTTCGTTTCACAGAGGTCGCTTTTGGCCTTTAGAACTCATGCTTTTAGAAAACAGGTTTGGGTTTATGTAAACACAGGGTTAATCTTCCACACCCTCAATTCTAGGACTATTGACAAAGTCATGCTTTGCAGATTTTAAATAAATTTTGTGTCACTCATAACAGGTTAGTATTTTATTGTTTTATTTTTTAACCTCCTTCTAAATAAACCTTTCTGTGATGTTTCTGGTTCATAGAAAAGAATATGTTTAAGACACATAGAATATTTCCAAGTTAACTATGAATCCGATGACAAGTTTTTGAATGTGAACTTTTATTTCTCAGGTCCTTTTTGGCTTTTTGCAAACATAGGAAGATTCCATGTTTGTATCCTAACTGTGCCATTATTGCTGACTTCTTACTGGAAAACAGCTCCAGGTAGCATTTCTTCAGTATGGTATTTAATTTAAATCACTCAAAAACCACATGGACACCCTTCTTAAATTTTCCTTCCTTTTATAAGGGAAGTTTTTTGGGTTTTTTTGGTCCCCCCCCCCCCCTGCTTCTTCTACTTGGCATAAAAGAGTGAATGTTTTCTCCAGCTGGGTTTCTTTTTCTCTGGTACTTCCATGTCTGACAATCATGTTATACATGAGGTCCACACACTCCTTTTAAAATAAGCATTCAAAGGAGACCAATCAGAGGCACAGCTGGCTCATGGTAAATCTGCTCCCTTGCGCCTCACTTTGCTATTTTGTTATAAGTAGATCGTGGTCTAATTATCTCCCATTAAAGGGACACTAATTCTGTGGGGTGTGTAATCATATTTATAGCATGTTTTATTAGTTTGCGTTCGCTCGTGGTAGTGTAGTGATATCATAAGTCACAGAAACACAACATCTGACACTTATGAAAGGGTTTCCCCATCAGCCAAGATGTGTTTTCCTTGTTATGTGGTGTGGTGGGTAGGTGGAGCTATACCAGTGTGTGTTTGTGTTTAAGGCCCTGGAACCCTGGCAGACTGTCCCATTGCTGTGCATAGTTGGGAAAGAAATGTCCCGTGAATGTAACGTGGTGAGATTTACAGCGGCAGGGCTGGAGGTGCGTGTGCTGCCTCAGTCAGCTGCGCAAGCTCCCTGCTGGGCTGCCCCTTTCTGACAGAGCAGCAGCAGCTGGGAAGGTGCTGTTTCAGGCTCTTGCTGTTTAAAAAAAAAAAAAAAAAAATGAGAGCGAGAGGGGGGAAATTGCACTAAGTCCACAAGCTGGCATTGGAGGGGGAACGCGTGGTCATGTGGTGCTGGCCATCCTACCCTCAGTCACGGTGTAGATGAGAGCTTTTTGCTCTTATCCAATCATGCCTGGAATGCCGCTTGCCACTTGGGCTATTTCTGCTATCTGTCGCTCTTGGTGCCGCAGTGCTAACGGTTTGGCAGATGGGACACTTTTTCTTGGAGTTGGTGTCTTTGCTTTTTGACTTCTGGCAGTGCAGGGCTTGTTGTTGCTGCTCGCCCTCTCCCTCTCGGCCCCCCTGGTCACCATGGCCCATCGGCTTCGGTTTCATTTTGGCTCTGGTCGCAGTAACACAGCCCCCGAGTCAGAGATCCTAGACCAGGAGAGAGAAGAAGACTTTTTCATGGCATTCCACACCCTCCCGCGGCGGAGCGGCCCACACCCCTTCGCCCAGAATGGAGGGGATGGCGGCGGCGGCCTGCAAGAAGGCGTGGGCGCACTCAAGCGCAGCTCCTCCATGTTCATCCCGCAGCTCCTCACCAGCATGGACTCCCGCCCCACACGCAGCTCCTCTGTGCAGATCTCCCTGCAGCGCAAGGCAGCTGATGGTGCCACTGATGGGTGCGGGCCACCCAACGGCTCTGAGGACTGGTCTCCCAGTGCCACGGCTGATCTCAGGGAGCAGGCCACAGCCACTGTGACCCAAAGTGCTGTGCGAGAGCCCTCGCCAAGGGACACCCCCGCGAGCTCCCCTCCGAGGGCAACCCGGGACCCCCAGGTCAATGGCACGTGCGACCAGCACTTGAGGGACCCAGGCTTGGCAGATGGTTCGGAGGAGGCCGTCCCAGGCCTGCGTATCCAGCACCGCGCCTCCAGCGCAGACATGCGCCAGGTGCGACTTCTGCAGTTTGGATCTGACAGCCAGGCAGCCCAGGAGCCTAGGCGCTGGTCCCTGCAGCATGTTCCTGATGCTTCTGGAAGCTCTGGGAAGCGATGTTTTGTCTTCCAGTTGCAGCAGCCCCACAAAGGTACACCAGGGCCGGGCAATGACTTCAATTTCGGCTTCACTGGGACAAAAGGTGACAGATTGGTGAGGTATCCCCGCATTCGTCTGGAGAGGAGCACTTCATATCCTACCCAGCCCCTACTGGGCCGGGGGAGCCCCACGGAAGAATGCGGAGTCCCTGAGATATCGCCTCGGACAGGAAGAATGGCTCCTGAGATCCGCAGGACAAATTCCATGGAGAGGACTCCACAGGGTCAGGGGTGCACATTTAAGATCAGGCAGGATCAAAACGCAGGGCAGCAGCATTTCCGGATTCTTGTAACTCGGGAGCCTGAAGAAACTCCCCTGAATTCCGAGGAGAATGGCAAGAGTCCTGGTGCGCCAGGAGCCAGTGCCCTGGTAAGTCCACATGTTTCTAAGTGCAAGTTGCTGAGACTATCGTGGAGTCCCAACTCAGAAAACTTATTCTACATTGTACTTAAAATATGTTTCCCCCTCCATTCTGGGAGTTTCCCTGCTTCAGGCTAGTGAAACTGCGGTCTTGGCAGCATTCTGGGACCAGATTTGTGATTATGAAAGCTAGCTACCCCTTCAGAAAATGGTTTCTTTAGGTCTTCAAGGTCAAAGATCTCTATCTGTTTTCGAAATCTAAGCAAAACACACACACACCCTTTTGTTATTTTTCCTACTGAATAAAAGAATTTTAAAAATTTATTACTTAAAATTAGTCTGCCAAAAGAACAAGCAAGTGCCCAATAGGTTGATATTGGAAACACATTTGAAAAGCTGCTTGCAGATGTAATCAGTGACAACACTTCCCTTGAAAAATAACCAGTTTTGATAAAGGTAAACATGATATTACAGTGGCCTTGAATTTCAAGGTCTTATTCATTCAGTGAATGTACAGCTTGATTGTTCTTCCTAATGGCTTTTTTGTTGTAGACTGTTGCTGGTCCTTATTATGTAATGTCTTGTCTTTGATTTTTATTCCATTAGGTAATAGTGAAGAAGAGTAGAGTCACCCTGGGAACAGTGAGAGGTGTGGTTTTGAGGCAGATTGGCTTATGGACCAAGGTTAGGGAAGCAGTGTGGGGCGTCACTAATGGTCAATTGCAAAGCAGTACAACTTAACACTGCCCATTTGAGTGTCTAAGCCAAGGATGCTGTATATAGCATAGTAAGTGCCCTGTCTCCAGCTGTGGAGATGGATGCCTTGCAGGAGACTCTGGTTTACTCTGCCTGTGTTCTCGCTCTCTCCCTTTCGGTGAAATGGAGTACAGAGAGACAGCTGCTAACTCGGCTAGGCATATGATGACTCTGCAGCTTTCGTAGTTCAGAGTGAGATAGAAAGTTGAATTGGCTAGAGTTCTTTTTACTTCTGCTCACTGGCCATTGAGTGTTTCCTTAAAGAACAGGCTGCTCATAGTTTTAAACTGGACTTTTCCTCCTTGAACCTCATGTGGTTACTAGTTGGATGAAATGATTATGAACGAAATGCCTCTGGGACTTCTGTTTGGATTTCACTTGTGAACTGTCTTTTTAAAGTATGCAGTTTAGATATTACTCTAGAATTGTGGTGTCCTTTGTTGCTTTGTGTGCAGCAGTATTTTTGTGAGTCAGATAGACATCACTGCCATCACGGTTTCTCACCATTTTGAACATATAATGGGATACTTACTAAATGCAAGTATATTTTTCTCTCCAGTTCTTCATTGTCTCAAATCCTTTTATGAAGAGATGGCTGTTTTGTGTTGATCTGAACCCATACCACTTATTATACAAGAATACAAATTTCAATAGTTCAGGAGTTTTTAACCCACTCCAGCAAATTAATATGACAGGTGTAGGCTCTTGCTTATCATCCCAGTTCTTTGATGAATGTGATCTACCTACCAAAGGAAGATTGACAAAAATGGTATATCCTAAAGTTTTGATAACTGTTCAATTACATGGCTAAAAACGAATCATTTTTGCAAATGGTGTTAGAAAAATGTAGTTATATTTATATGTAAATTCTCATCTGGTTTGGAGTTTTCAATGTAATTGAAAACAGAATATATTAAAAGTATGTGTCTCCTTGAAGGGCTGCTTTCATCTACGAGGTCTATGTAGTAGAAAACAAGTTTTGCAAAGTTGGAAATACAAATCCTGGAATAAAGTTCACCATGCAGATAAGTTTTATCTAGTCAATAGATTTTATAGATACGTGTTATCCTGCACATAAGTCAGTTTTTTTCTAACTTACTTTTTTTTTTTTTTCTAACTTGGTGTTCTTTTAAATAAAAGCTTTCTTCTTTAGAAAACAAAGTTGATCATGTATAAAACTGCTCCATTCAGCAGCTTGTACGTGATTCCTACAGACCAGAGGGGAAGCAGCAGCTGGCATAGCTGCCATAGCCTTATTTTTAATCTTGAAAGAAAACATTCACTTGGGGATCCATAGCCTGGCCACCACCAGGCTCTTACAGCATTTCTAATATGTTCTGCTTTGGTCAGGAAGCCATAGAATTATGAAATTTATGTGAAAAAATAACTAAAATTGATTGCAGTTTAGTTTTCCAGTGATACAGAATTCCTTTTACAAATTGCTCGTATTTTGAGAAACCATGCTGTAGATCTTACTGCTATAAGTTTAAATTGCTGCGTACTTTTATCTCTGTTCCAAACTTCCTGCCATGTACAAATCTAAAACACAACATGGCTCCAAAAGCTGTTAACTAGTTAGATTTTTAGAAAAAACAGAGAACATCATGTGGGGATAGCTTTCTCCAGACCAGACAGTGAAGCAGAACTGGAGTGAGATGTGGGGTTGCAGGCTTGCACTCTGGAAGGCTGTGGCAGAGGCCTTGGTATTAAAAACTTTTAATAGGGGATAGGGATGTAGCTAAGTATAAAGGCCTAGGTTCATTCTTCAGTACAATAACAACAAAAGGCAAAAATGTTTCCTACAGTCATTCCACTAAAATATTTTGGAGGCCTTAGTATTTATCCATACAACCTGTGGCATTTTTCAATAGCGTAGTTATTTCTTAGATTAGGTTTTGGCTAATTTGCATTGGTTATGGGCTGCTTCATTGCATTAGAGTTATTCTAAGGAAGTTGGGCCAGCCGTTGCCAATATGTGAATCCCCTCTGAACACTGCTTTGTGTGTAATGACTGCTAAGTTGTGCATTTTACAAGCTGGAAGAGCCAACTTTCTAATTCCATTAATGTTATTAAGTGTTCAAAGTCTACTGTGTCTATAACATTACACTAGTTACTTGGAAGGTTTTGGAGATTGTCTCAACATTTTGCTGACACAGAGGGTAAACAATAGGGAAGAAGATGTCGTCCAGGAAGCAAACCCAGGAATTCTCACACCTATTGCCCACACTAACAGCAAAGGAGGAAGTGTCCTTTCCTTCCACCTTAGCCTTTCTGAACTTTCCTGTGTCTTCAGTGGACATGTACTTCTCAGGAATAGTGTGGTAATCTTTTGTGACAAAAAGTTTGTTTGCTGAACAGCAAAATAATCTATATTACTTTTATTCAGTGGGAATTTTGGGTTGAGATGGCTTTACTGTTTTCCTGTCCGTAACAGTTGGTATCTTTTTTAACCCTAAAAATAACTCTGTCAAATATATAACTATCACTTCTTTTGAAAACGTAACAGCAACATTGTGATAGATAAGGAAAAAGTAATATTCCTTGCATTGAGTTGGTTTCTGATTGTATTTGGTAAATTTTTCCCCTCCCAGATATAGTAATAGTCTCTCTTCATCTTGTCATATATAATAACCTAATACTATATGAAAAATTTTTTGCTATTTTTACTATTTTGCCTACTGGAACCAATCTTTTACAGTGTATTAGCAATGTATACTGATTTGTATTTGTCAACATTAACATACAGGACTTACAGTGATAGCTCAGGTTTTAGGACTTTACAAGTGAAGAATGCTTGTTCATTCTGAAATTAGTATGTGTGACTATCTGTTGTAGAAGCCTTATCTCACAGCCTTTCTTTCTACTGCCTAGAGCAGTGTTTGTCACTACTCACTACTTCAGATGAAAGTATGTGATATTACCATTAAATCTGATAATAATTGTTTGTATACATCATAATATATTGTATATATATATGTGTGTATATGTATATATACACAGTAAGAATATATATCTATGTATGTATATATTACAAATAGGGGAAGAGAGAGATACACAATCAAAAGGCATATGGTAGGCCAAAGGCACTGTGAATATTTCATGTGATGTAGTATTTTTCTGCAAAGATTGAAGATGATAGCCGGGCGTGGTGGCACACGCCTGTAATCCCAGCACTCGGGAGGCTGAGGCAGGAGGATTGGTGCGAGTTCGAGACCAGCCTGGGCTACAAAAGTGAGCTCAGGACCAGCCTCAACTGCATAGCAAGACCCTGTCTCAAAAAGACAAAGATTGAAGATGATTTACTTGGGGACTTTCAGTGCTGGCCTACTAGCGGGAAGAGGCAGTTTTAGGGATGCAAGGAGCCAACCCAGGCAGTTGACTGGCTGCTGGCTTGGAGACTTTCAGTGTTAGACTTCCCATAAACCTAGCCCCTTATCAATAAAGAGGAAGGTAAAAATGCCCAGCTTTCTAGATTGAGACCTCAAAAAATTAGCTCCTAAGTTAAGTGAGGCAATTTTATACAGGGAGCAATTCATGAACCATGGGTACAAATCTTTCACCTAAAAAGTCAATTAAGTTATCTGTGAACAGGCAGTTTTTGCTTGGCATAGCATCAAATGCAAGGACAGCAAGCGTTTATGGCAAGCCTGGAAATGTACTGACATCATCTGGCTTTTCCTATGTGTCTTTAACACTGCCCTGTGATGACACAGGTCCTAAAAAGAATCCATTTTTGAGCCAAACATTGAGGAATTTGACCGCGATGTTTTTTACTTTTTTTTTTTTTTTTTTTAATCTTAACATCTTGGCTGCTTTTCCCATATATTTTTATCACACATTTTGCTGTGGTCAGAGTTGCATAGGTTCCTTGGAGGCATTTGAGACGCAGTGTCATACTGTCTATAATTTCCACATAGTGTGACTTAAGAAGAAAGGAGATGTTCAGGAATATGCCTTACCATCTATGGCCTCCCAGAAGGGCTTCATAAATGTCGCAGCTACTTTGCCTAACTACGCCTGGAGGCAGAGTTCTTAGTCATTGAAATAAATCTCCAGTTATATAACACATACTAAGAAGCTTGCTCTCTCTATCTAATAGTTCACAAGACCAAAAGAAATTTATTCCATGTAAGGACTTTTTAATACTATATAAACACTGGATATTTTTGTGTAGCTGGACCTAAATGATAATGGCACTTGGACAATCTGAAATGATCAGCAAATTTTGAAATAAAAATAATTAAATGCATGTTATTATGCCAAGAGAGGTTAACTATCCTAAATACACTTTTTCCTGTTAACTCTTAAATACTTTACTGAGGTTTATGCAATATTAGAGAAAAAGAAAAATTGACAAATCATGCTGAAACTGTTGATTCAGTACATAAATGCCTGAAATATGAATTTCCTCAGAATAAAAGTCCAAAGAAGCCTAGGAATCAAACCCGCAGTTGGCTGGTCATTATTCAGAGGCTTATTATCCTGTCCACATCTTCCACTTCCTTTAACTCTCAGCAGGTAGAGTAGTATTCCATGCCTTTACAAGAGAGAGCACCAAGACAGAGTCCACATGCTGTCTATGTCCTCATCCGATTGAGGACATAGATTGAAAATTGAAAATCAGAAAGACCGAAAAGAATGGATTGTAGACAAAAAGAGCTAAAGTAAGTATTGTGCAATGTCTGAATTTTCTGCACCTATAAAGATTATTGAAAGGTTTTTTGAAATAATTTTGACCCTGTGCGCATCTCTCAAGGGAGCGTCCATTTTTGGAATCTCTTCATTGCTCCACCACAGTTACTTGGACAAACTCCGAGACACAGTGTGGGGATAAGTGAATAAGTAAGTGAGACAGGTGGCTTGATATGAGTGGGCCTGAAAGGAAGTCGCCCCTATCCTGGCCAGCTTTGTGCTGTGTCCTGAATATGAATCTGTCTCTAGGAGTCACCGTGTTTTCACAGGAAGTTTAGTTTTCAGGGTGGAGGCTGCAGTAAGTTAAGTTTCAAGAAGCCGGCTTTTTATGCTTTTTATCCATGGTCTGTTGGAGCCACAGCCTGCTCTGATACTTCTGAATCGAGTGTGTACCTCTGTCCAGGAAGGTATCAGTCATCACACTATGTCTATGATACTCCATAGTTTTGAAATTATTCAGTACTTAATGTTAAATGTGCCATGCACTCAGCTAAATGGATGAAATTTCCCCTGGGAGCAAAGGACTAGTATGACACCGAGCAAATTTGCCTTTTAGGGGTTCCTAGAGTTTACACAGACAATGTATAGGTTACGGTGAGGCAAGTGGCTTCCACTGCCCTGTATCACAGCATGGAGGCATTTGCTTTCAACCCCAGTCATTGTTCATTATCTTGTTTATCAGGTGGACAGGAAGCATTAGTAAGTGGATAAGTGGCTGCTGGTGCAGATCACTCCTGATGGAGCTGCGTAGCCTCTTTCATACTATTTATAAAGCAGTCGAGAATTGAAAGATTTTTATAATATATTTAATGATCCGCATATCCTAGCTCACTTGTTACCCTGAGAAACTTAGGAATCATACGTCTTGTGAGTTTTGATCCAGGTGGGTTTTTTTTGTTTGGTTTTTTTTGTCTTTTTGAGACAGGGTCTCACTATGTAGTTCAGGCTGGCCTTGAGCTCACTTTTGTAGCCCAGGCTGGTCTCGAACTCACATTGATCTTCCTGCCTCAGCCTCCTGAGTGCTGGGATTATAGGTGTGTGCCACCACGCCCAGCATTGATCCAGGTTTTTGCAGTTGACTTGAATGCAAAAGTTGAGATGGAATAGAAATCCATAGGAGTACATATTAAACTCCAAAAACGATGGCCCTTCTTCAAACCCAGGCTTTTTTGGGGCTATAAATTACACTGAAGTAGTACTGTCTCCCTTATTTTACTGGAGGAAATAGCCCCAGGTAAACACAGTAAACCGGTAGCATAACTCTGGAGTTCATTTGGACTGTCTTCCTTCAGAGTGAAAATGAGTTAAACATAGTGTTTCTGTTCAAGATGATCTTACTGATTGTCTTTATACTTGATAAAAGGGTGCTAAATAAAAGGTCACAGTAAATTTTTCAATTGCATTTCAATATTTATGTTGATTTACCTTATTAGTGGAAATAATACTTCATAGAAATTGTGATCCAGTGCTCCACTTATCAAGATATATAATTGGGGTGCTCTGATACCAAGGCTCAGGGTGCAGTGTGCAGAAGGCCTGCCTGCATGCTCAGGTGAAGTAGCATTAGCAAGAGATGCTCCTGCCTACTGTAAAGAGGCATCCCCCACCCCGCGCTATTGTGCACAGGGTTTATTTTTTATTTTAGATTTATAGACGTGTAAAGCTGAGTTGCTTTAGAACCTATTATATAGGTTCTTTTAATTTTAGAGACAATGAAACAGAGCTTTATTTTTGCAGTGATAGGACTATTCTTTTTAAGTCTCAAGTATCCAATTTTGGAATAATTGCTTCATACATAGTACTGCCCTTCTTGATATAGGAAATATAAATGTTTGGAAAGCCTGGTTTAGAGATTCCAGTCCTGCAGACAGACAGGACAGCTGAGCCCATGAGGCCCCCCAGCAAAGCCTTTATTCTTAAGAGCAAGCACTAAGCAAGTGCCGACACCCAGCACAGTGAGCGGGTGACAGATTGCTCACACAAGGGCAGAAGGGGCAGGAGTAACATCGTACAACGGCAAAATTGGAATGGCACCCCGAAAGATGACCAGATTTGTCCCAGTGGTCAGTGGAGAAGCCCTGTGGGAGGCCTACGGGTGGACATGACGGCCAGAAACATGGTGGTTTGCCTAAGAATTTCCTTGTTTGTGCTTAACTGGTATCATGAAACCAACTTAATGTGAGTTGTGACAGAAAAGCTTGGTGTGGTTGGCAGCATGAGGGGCTGCTGCTTGTCTCACCCAGCTGCAGTTGAGCGAATTTCTTCCTTGCCAAAAGGCCTCCTCAGAGCTGTTCTCTGTGCATCAGCAGGGGCCAGGCTGAGCAGTGAGGTGTGGCCCCTGCTAGGGCTGGCAGAGATGGGGTAGGAGAGACCGAGCATGAAGCAGGTATGCTGCTTTAGTTATGATGCCTTACACTGGGATCAGAACTCAGAGATACACATGCTTTCTTTATACAGATGGATTTTTCTTTTCTTTTTTTTACATATTTGGAACAGGGTCTCCTTATGCAGCTCAGACTTACAGTGATGCTCCTGTTTTCAGCCTCCCCAGTATAGGATTATAGGTATGTGCCACCACAGCCGGACTTGGTGGCTGGCTCAGCATGCCTGGGGGTTCAGGGCCAGTGCTGCATGTGGTATTGGGATCAAACCCCAGTCCCTGCACCTGCCTAAGCAGGTGCTTAGTCCACTGAGCTATCTCACTGGGCCTTTTTTTTTTTTTTTTTTTTTTTTTTTTTTTTTTTTTTTTTTTTTTTTTTTTTTTTTTTTTTGAGACAGAATCAAGCTATACATTTCAGGCGGGACTTAAGCTCACTTTAAAGCCCAGCCTAGCCTCAAATTTGTAACAATCCTCTTGTCTCAACCTCCCAAGTGCTAGGATTATAGATGTGTGCTATTGATGCCAGTGTAAGGTTGACTTTATTAACTGTTTATGTAGTAGCAAATCTGTCCTGAGCAACATAATATCTTGATCATTTTCTCGGGGTTTTTTCTTCTTGGTTTGTAATGACACATCAGAAAATGCTGATCCATACTTGCATTCCAATATGGGAAAAGTTGTCTTCTGTACACTGTATATGCGTTTAGATTAAACAAAGCACCATCCACATTTTCACTATTCAAGTTAAATCATATTCAGCTGTATGTGGCTGTTCTTATTTGACCTTTTAACAAAAATCAAGTGTAGTATCATTTGTTTGTAGATAAAACCATTGGAAAAATTCATAATATTGATTAGATCTATAACCTAAATTACTAAACTAACTTCAGAATAAAAGTTATATTTGTGTAAAATATTCAACATCAGAAGATAAGCAGTTAAATTTTGAGTATCAGATCTGTGAAGGGTGATTATTTCCTAACCTTGGAAGCAAAAAATAAAGTCACAAAGAAAAGTTGGACAGAGTCAGCCATATAAGAGTATTAAATTTCTGAACAATGAAAAATAAAAATCAAGAGATAGCAGATATTTTTCTTAATGCATTAAGGTGATTCTCTCATATTATACTTCTGTGTCCATAAGTTTGTGTGCATAATTTTGCATATGGGTTCCTATCTATGTTGTAAAAGTTCTAGTAAATACTAGAAAAATACTGAGCCTCACCCCACCCCACCCCCCACTAATGCATGTGAAGTAAATCTGTTAGAGAGTTGCACAACAAGGTTAACAGTGAAGGTACAAAAGTCATGCTTAAATTGCATCACCCAGCAGGGGAGATAGCTCAGTAGAATAAGCGCTTGCCTGGCAAACGCAAGGGCCTGAGTTTAATCCCCAGTCCTGCACAAACACACACACACACACACACAAAAAAAAAAAAAAAAAAAAAAAAACTTAAATTGCATCACCCTGTACCTCTTACATTATAAAAATAAATATACAAAATTTGGAAAAATTGAGATTAAAAATACTATACTGAAATCGCTGTCATATCTATTCATAGATATGATGTTAGAATGCTTTTTAAACACTTAAATACTTTAAAATGAAAAGGTCAATTATAGGTTCCAAGATAATTGTGCTTTGAAATGTTAGAGTTAATTGAGTTGTAGTTACAAATCTAAGCAGAAGCCTTTAGCAAGAGGTTTTATTCTTGGCTTTTAAGGTCAGCATTGCTTTCCGTAAAGTTACAAAAAGCAAATTGATTGAAAGAAATGTTTTCAAGAGGATTGGCTCCAGTTAAAATAGTTTTGGTAATTGTGCAATAATATTCAGGTCAAAACAGACTGAAAAGTGAATGCTCAGTCTTTCCTTTGTATGTTCACCACCCAGAATTTCCAAGTTGAAACCTTCCTTTCAGCCAGTATGTATAGATTTATATAAAACAAGTCAATTGATAGTCTTATATGTCATTATTTTTATTTATGAAAACCCTATCTTCACAAAGTTGTGCTTCCTGGAGTTTACATAATTACTTTAAAAATTATAATCCTTATTGTTAGGTATTAACCTCCTATGTTCAGATTGCTACTTATAGCTTAATTTCTAAACAATTTTCCATATGTCATGTTTTAAAATCAGGTATCCCCATAAGCCTATTAAACTTGAAAACAGGCCTGTTACCTTAAAGGGTAATGCTCAAACCACTCATCAAAGCAGAATAAAGACAGTTGACTGGGAATATGGTCTCTAGCAGGAATACTGAGAAAATGGCTTTCTGTTTCTTGGCAGAAAAGTGTGAAATCTTAAACTTCTGAAGGGCATTTCGAATTTGTATGGCACAGGGACCATCCCCATTTCTGAGGAATGATTCTTCTATGAAAAAAGAAATGGTATACGTGAGCTAGATACTGAGCTCACATACAGCGGCCCAGTGCCTTTAATGGTATTCTGTGTTCAGAGAGCCTCTGATGTATTGTTCTTTCTGTGTATTTATATAAGCAAATAGTTAAAAAAAAAAAAAAAAAAAAAAACACTGCTCCCCTACTTGCCATTGCCTCTGGACTGAAGAACAACCCCAATTCGAGGGGCTCAGGCAATGAAGGAAAGATTTAATTCTGCAACTAATAGTTATGTCCTAGTAATAGAGCAGAGGAAACCTATATGTTTTTAAGTGTTAAATCAGCCCTTAGAAACAGTTTTGCTTGGTAGAAGTACTTTGGATATCAGGGTGAAGAAGATGGCCATGCGATCCTGACTTGCAACCATGATATTTATGTGAACCCTTTCTAGAATCCCCACTGAGCTCACTAGCAGAGTACTTGCCTAGCATGCGTAAGGTACTAAGTTGAGTTCTCAGCATAATCAATCCATCAGTCCTTTCCTGTTTTTCCTGTGTAGAGTTTTTTGCTGCTTGACAAGGGTAGAACTCCCACATGGGCCCTGTGAAACCTATGATAGTCCTGGGAAGATGCTAGTACATAGCATTGTAAACATTCGCCGAGAGTTCCCTGAGTAAGCTAGGCACCATTGCAAATTTCAAGAATCTACAGGGAGCAGAACAAACCACCGTTGACCTCACGCTGCCTGTACTCTGGTAACAGAAAGATGGGTGGACAAGGGCTGGCAGTATAGCTCAGCGGATTAAGCGCTTGCTTAGGGAAGCGCAGGAGCCAGGGTTCGGTTCCTGTCCCCACCTGCTGCGCCAGCCTGCTCTCCAGAGTGCTGAGTCAGCAATGGAGTCCAGGCATGGTGGCATGCACCGCCTGTAATCCCAGCACTTGGGAGGTAGAAGCAGGAGGATCACTATGAGTCAGTAGTGAGACCCTGTCCTAAAAAAAGAAAAAGACAGAAAGATGGGTGGACAGTATAAATTGTAAATGTACTACATGGCAAGATTGCTGAGGGTTTCAGAATGGCAAGGAAGAGGGGTGCAACACAGGGTGGACAGAACATGTTGCAATATTCTGTCAGTGGCCAGGTGACATATTTTGGAATGCTGGTGTGTGTTGCCACATCTCATCTTAGTGATGTGATGAGAAGGAGCAGCCAAGCACAGAGCCAGCAGGAGATTTATCTGGAACAAAAGATAAGCAAATACCAAAGTCTTAAAGGCCAGGTGCTTCTACAAAGTAGGAGGAACCACAAGGACTGGCTTGTGGAGGAATAAGGCATTCAAGAATGTACTGTAGAACCGGGCGTGGTGGCTCATGCCTGTAATCCTAGCACTCCGGAGGTTGAGGCAGGAGGATTGGTGCAAGTTCGAGACCAGCCTGGGCTACAAAAGTGAGCTAAAGCCAGCCTCAACTGCATAGCGAGACCCTGTCTCAATAAGACAAAAAAAAAAAAAAAAAAAAAGAGTGGACTGTAGAGCTCATGAAGGGTTTGCAGATCAAAGAGAGCCCTGGCAAATACCTGGAGATGGAAGGTCATAGGAAGGGTTGGAGAAAGAGGGCTGGACAGTTCTGGCTGCCATCCTGATGGGGAAGGGAGTCACAGCTGAGGGGGCAGGAGCTCCCAAAGGAGGCCATTACAGTGTCTCACATTGCCTTCAGGGGTTGCTGAGCCCATTCCTGGCCTCTCCCTCTCTCTCCCCCCTCTCCCTCTCTCTCCCTCGCTCTCCCTCTGTGTCCCTCTCTCTTCCTGCAGTTATTCCCCTGGACACTAGGGGCAATCATCAGTTCCCTGAGGAGGTCATCTCACCTTCATATATAGTCTATTATTTTCAGGTTGCAGTACCTAGAAAATAGGAAGCTTTTATGCTCCTTCAGGGAGTGTTATTTCAAGATGCTTTCTGCTGCCTGTGTCATGCCAGGATGTGGGTGGATATATTTTTGGAGCTATGCACCAGAGAGTCTGCTTCTGATTTGCAGATTGCATTTATTACAAGGCATATTATCCATTGATGAATAATGTGTAGGCCACAAAGCTGATCCTCCACTTCTAAAATAGCTCATCTATCCTGCCATCCTCAGCCCTGAGAGAGACAGACCCTTTAAACGCATTTTCTGGAAGCAAAGTTTTACATTTTCCTCAGCTTCTGGGGTTATTGTTCCCTAGTTCATGTTTCCTTAGGGGGCTGAGGACTTGAGCATGAGTAGCTACACAACCTTGGTTCATGGAAAAGACAGGAATAAAGGCAAAACAATAAGTTTTAATTCTCTGTTAAGGAAAGAGATGTTTTTTTGGCATTAGGAACTGAAAAAAAAATCCACATGAAGGTGGGAAAGTCAAACATCATGCTTTGGACCTTAGGCATCAGACTGTCACCCAGCCAGATTATCTCCAGATTTCTTTGAGCTAAGAAGACCAGCCACTGTGCAGGGGTTCTGTGTTTGGAGGAGCAAAGGGTGCCAGAGGAGGGAAAGCATCTTCCTGGGAGCATTCGTTCAAGAACTAGGCACAGGGGGTGTATGAAGTGATCCAGTGCACCCTTTTCTTTTCCAAGATCTGACCCTTGCTATAAGAGATCACCAGTCATAGAAACCTCACTAGAGATTGTTTTTCCTTTTCAACAGGTTTCTTTTCTTTTTCTTTTTCTTTTTTTTTTTTCTAACATGTTGCAATATTCTGTCAGTGGCCAGGTGACATCTGTTGGAATGCTGGTGTGTGTTGCCAAGCAAAACAGATGCAAGCTGATCCGCCTGAAGTGAAACAAGAGGGAGTAGGGTAGAAAGCAAGGTATATTTGGAGGGGCAGCAGTAATGAAGATGATGTCTACAGAATGGACACCTGGGTGTTTGATCAGTCATTGATTGCTTTGAAACTCTCTGAAAAGCATGCTAGGGTCCTGCATATATTTCTAAGCATATTGAATGGTGTTTTTATTTCCTGCCTTGTATTCAGGATGGTGCTTGACTGGTTGACTACCTAACCTTCTGCAAGCCGCTGGTCAGTAGACTTTGTTTTAACTTCATTCACTTAGATTTCTGCCAGGTACCAAGTTGAACTCTTAATATATAGAATCTGCCAAGGATAATCCAGAGTAGATGAAAAGAATTTTATTGATCTTGATTTTTTTTTTTTTTGATCCAGCATAATCAAGGGACTCAGGGCCAGAGTGGGTTTATTTAGACGAAGAGGCATGCTGCTCAGGTGGGACCCCAGGTGATTCTGATGTGCATTTAGGGTTGAGAAGGGCTACTTTAAGAAGTTAATGTACCAGACAACCTAAATCTGGGTCTGGTTAGTGATGGCCGTTGGTATCAATGCCAACAGTGGCATCTGTTCTTACCTATTCTTGTGCCACCCCCAAGTCTGCATTTTATGTGGTGCCTCTTGCTATAGGTGTATGTGTTGGGGTACTTTTGTAGGTCAGTGATCCACAAAATAAATTTCTGTTGAAATCAGGTTAGATAATACCTGTACAGTATGAGCAATGTGGTGTTCTAGCTGAGTATTTGCAAAATAGGTACAAAAGAACTTATCTCCCTGAATAGTTTAGAAATGAAAAGATTAATTTTCTCTTCAGTTTCTAGCTGTAAACAGTAAGTGAAAGTGGAGTTTTCAATTCCAGTCTTGGCAAGACTGGTCTGTCCTGTTAGAGCTTGTGTGCAAATACCTTTTATCCAAGTAACTAACGTATCTTTCTGCCGCAAATATTAGCTGAGTGCATTTTTGTGGCTTTTGAAAACTCCACTTCTTGACAGGTTGTCAGCTTTTCATGAATTTCAGGGAACAGTCAAGAGATGAGTTTTTTTATGGTATTTAAAGCATAACATTAATGATGAAAGGGATGAAGGTTACTTGGGCCACTTTTTATGCTAGATAGCTTGACCAAGGACAGACAGGAAAGCAGTAACCGTGCCTTACTCTTTGGTGGCCTGATAGGTCCAGCCTTCAGATTTCTTAACTAGAGCCATATAGGGAAGTCCAGAATCTTCTGTGGGCTAAGGGTCCGGGGACAGCTTGGCTTTCAGATTAGCCAGCTGGAGGCCAGGGAGATAGCTGGGTGGCAGAAGCACCTGCCTGGAAAGTGCAAGGTCTTGAGTTCAATTTCCTATACAGAAAAAGAAAGAAAAAAAGCAAGCAAACAAGCACACACACATGTGCACAAGCAAGCAGGCACACATATACACACTCATATAGGCCAGTCATTAATATTTGGCAGGCAATTATATTGCTCTTTTGTGTCTTCATCAAGTAAGACAGGATAACTGTATACAATACCTTCTTGACTCACCATCCACACTAACCATGGATCATTATAAAGTCTTGTCATTCTTCATGGAAAAGTACATGTATCTGTTATTAACAATGCTGGCAGGGCTCACAAGGTGTGTACTACACTTTGCTTCTTCATCAAAATTCTCAGCCACTGTGATCCTTGAGGCAATTGTTGCTTACTGTCTGTGCCTTATATTTCTTGCTTATCCGCTTCCAGTCCTTGCTACTCTCAGGGTAGTAGCCCTCTACCTTGTTTGCTGTTTCTCAGCTAATAAGGCTGTAGAATATGTATAGCTAAGCTTGTTGATATTACTTCTATAAAGTAAAAATATTTAGACAAAGAGTGAGAATTTGTTTAGGTACTTTTGGAATAAAATATATGATCTGTCGTTTGTCTTTCTACTCCATTCCTGCTTCCTTCACTTTTCCTTGGTGAGGTGTGTGTAGATTATTGTGAGACTTGGATATAAGAATTCAGTGGGATAATTTATAACCGACACTTAGCACAGTGCCTGCCAAATATTAGTAATTAATAAATATTAGCTATTTCTGTTAGTATTGCCTTCTTTGAAAAAGATGTTCAAGGACCAGGTACACAGTAAACTTATCTGCTAAATTTCCATCAGAAAACAGGTTTGTAGTTAGTAGCCTTTTCTTTCTGTCCAGGTTGTGCCTTTATCCCTTCAGGATAAAGACTTGTCTGCTATCCCACTATGCTATGCGAGAGTCACAGAAACAAAGAACAATAGCAGCTATTCTTAAAAATATTTTATGACTTACTTGACATGAGGTGTCAGCCACTTTCATTTTTATGAGTATAAGTGAAAAGGACTTTGAAGGTTTGGTGGTTTATTCTTTTCTGTCATAGAGACCAAACCGAGATCACCTTTTGTCAATGGCTACATTTCCTCTGAATATATATTTTTAAAACTTTCAATATTTTAAACTTTTTGATTTTCATTAGCCCCAAATAGATAGGATTTAAAAGTTACCCTTTAGAATGATGCTAGCTAGGAAAAAATAAGGATTACTTGAATAACTTAGCTGGTAGCTTTTTCCAAGCTTTGGGCTTTTAGCATTATGAAAACCTGATTATAAACAAAAATGGTGGTTGATTGTGAATCAGTTTTATCACTAGTTTTCTTAGTATACATATAAAATGTGTATTTTGCTATTAAGTAAGATAAAGGGGTAGGAATTCAGTGAAGTTTCCTTCGTGGATTATTATATAATCTTTGACAATAATTATGGTGAGATACATCTCTTCTACTTCAGTTTGTATATTTTCCCAACTCAATGCTAAATGTGCTTCTATCTAATCTCTGAATTTCAGGAGTCTATTAATAAAACCTGTGTAAAGAATTAGTTGCTAATTTTGGATGTGCTTGAAATGAGATTGTCAGCAAATTGTATCTTCAAACCCAGGACAGCAGTTTGTTAGGGGTGGTACATCATCGCTGGTACAGAAGATAAATCCAGACTTTCTGAAAAACAGGAAAGCTTTTGAATTATTTTATATGTTAGACTTTACAGAGTCAAAGTTTATATGGTAATTGGAATTTTTTTCTTTCTGGCTTTGTTTGTGTTAAAATTTTATAATGTTAACTTTGTGAGATAATTGAGACTAGAAAAAAACTCTACTGATAATGAGTTTTCTGACCACACAGTAAATATGAACAAATATTCGGAAGCCCAAGAGAGTAGATATACTGGTTTTCAGTGGTACAGCCAGTAGAAAGTGAATATTTAGTTTAGTTCTTCTCCTTAAAAAAGAATAAATTAAAGCCAGAAAAGTTAATGATTTGCCTACTGTTGCTACCTTCATAAACATTAATCAGTCGAGCTGAGTGACACTTCTAAATTCCTTTGACATTCCAGGCCATGAACTTTGTGCACAGTTCCAAGGTGGACGTGACCAGCACCTCTATGAGGCATGTCAACTGTTGTTTTTATGAATAACAGAGATACTGATAAGTAAAATAATTGTAGTTGTATTTTCACACGTGTGTCCAAAGAAGTAAACAGGAAGCTGAGACAAGAGATCTCAGCAAGGCCTGCTAGAGGGAGTTCAAGGAGGATGAGGAGGAAGTGTGTATCTTGGTAGTTACCTATACCACATGGCCACATAGATATGTAAAGTGGGCTGTTATGAAAGCTGGAAAGCATTCAGATTTCCAGAGGGAAAACAGAGGCTAGAGTCTAACCTATCCCTTGAGATTTGGAAAAGTCTCCCTCTCCCTCATTGTTTCCCTCACAAATGATAGGAGGCCATTTTTTGTTTCTTCTTCAAAATTCTCTTCACAATACCGCATGATTTGCCTTTGCTCAATTATCAGAAACTGAATACCATTAAGAAGGTGCATGAAATATTCTGATTCTCTTCAGATCATATAGATCTTTCGCCTTTTACTGAAGGAATGTGTGTGAGGCTACAAAGATTTCTTTATGGAAATTACAATTTGTCTTTACTTTTGAAACATTTAACACAGCAGTTTTAGCTCTTTTGGTCTGTTTTTTGTTGATCATTTTTTTTGAACACCAGTAGATATGTTCAATATTTATGCAGTTACCAACAATTCAGTGTTTTTTAGGAGCATGTAACAATTCAGGCAGAAATATATAGCTAGTATGTCAGTGTTAACTGTACTAATTTATTTGTTTAAATGAGAATAGTAGCCTGTATGGCCTTCCCTGGGATTTTCAGTCTGGCCCTAAGACCAGTTAGGGATGACATGCACATATCCTTCTGAAATTTAAAATGAAAAGATAAAATAACAAGGCAGAGTCCATTCTTTTTCATATCTTTCCCCCATCAAGAGGCTGAGTTTATTTTCCCTCTCCTTGAATATGTTCTGGTCTTCAGATTTTAGTAGAAGAGATTCTGGGTGGGCTCTGTGCTTAGCCTTGTAAAGACTAGAGGCTGTTTGTTACTTCCTTGGAAACACTTGCTTTGGGGAGTCAACTTCAGTGTACAAAGATCTGATAGCCAGCTTTCTAGCCATCCACACCAGTGTACCTGGCAGGGGAGGGAGGCTAGCTTGGGTGCTGTAGCCACAGTCACTCTCTGACCGCTGTATCTAAGAGACCACTGACCTGCCCACTGAGTCTCTGCGTTGTAGACTGACCATGCAGATGAAGTATGGCTGTTGTTTTAAACCTCTAGGTTTGGGAGTAGATGGCTAGTGATAGCTAACCAAATGACACCATGCCTTTAACATTCCATTCTGAGGGACTTAACCTTTGCTTGCTCAACAGAGCCAGCGCCTGTAGGTGAGTTGAGGCCTGTTGGGTGTGGGGTGCTTGCACAGCTGTCTTCCCGGAAGCTGGAGGAGGGGAGCCATGCACAGGGTGGCAGACAGAATAGCTCAGGGATACACTTGGCTGAGACAGCTGAGAAACAGCTGCAGTGCCCAAGAGAGTTGAAAGAGTGGGTGTTTTGTTGTCAGGAATAGAGCTATTCAACTTGAAGGAAGAAAGATATACAGTTTTTAGTCTGTATTCTTAGAAGTTGCAGAAAGGAGTTCTGAGCCTTAGGCCTGTACCAGGGTCCAGTGTTTTGCTAATGTGGTGAAATACGTAGATGGCAGAGGATTTCTTAACAATAAATGAATGATTCAGAGTAGTGCTGTAGTCCTAATGTCCTTTCCTCTTGAGTTTTAGGTGAGGAATTGCATCATATGGGCCCCTAGCCCCCTGTAGCACATCCCTTATTAATATGGTTTTGTGTGTGTGTGTGTGTGTGGTAGCTATTAATAATTAATGCAGGTAACATATGATTTAACTAAATTTGCTATAAAGCAAAATCTGTACTTGCATACAAGTCATAAATAGTATCAGTTATAAGTCACACCCTTTGTGTCAGTGGATTTTTCCCCATGTCATATGATTAACCACTTCCATTCATTTCAGACCAGAAAGGGGAAAAAATTCCATTGGCAAGCAACATTCATAGTTTTTGAGTAATTTAGGTGTGTGGGCTCCTCAGGCAGTTTGAAACTCAGAAGTAGCAGTCTGGTCGCTGAGTCAGCCCTCCTGGTGCCAAAACATTGCCACCACCTAGGGTGGAAAACCAGCCTTACCCGGGATCAGCGGCCTCAACAGCCTGGGGCCACGCTCCACATCTGGGGCAGAGACGTGAGTCACAGGCACTTCCTTTGGAGGAGGAACCGGTCAGGCTGTTACTGGCTGAACGCAGCAGCACCTGTGGGCACAGAGGTAAACAGCAGCAGGTGTCATTTCCTAAGCGCTCTGCAGGACCGGACATTTGGTTGGATGTTGTCTGTTCGGTGTTAAGTGGACTGGCACCAGCAGAAATGACGGCTCAGCTTAGAGACTTTAACATTAATGTTTTAGTAAAGAGTCTTTTTTAAGTTAATAACAAGAAAAACTAATACTGCCTGTATGTTTAGATTGTGCAGCTTTTAAAACAACCTGCTTGAATGTACTGTAGAAAAACAACTTTTGAGCCATTTTCTGCCACTGATAATAGGTTCCATGACAACTGGACATTTGACTTTTCTGAATCCCGTTCATTATCTGTAAAATGTCAATACCTTCACTGTAGTTCCTGCAAAGAGCAAGTCAGGTAACTCTTAAGAGCTGTGTCATTTTCCACTCCCCCAAGATGAACTTGAAGATGATTTAAGCCTGAGCAATTAAGGACACCCACGTGACACCAAGAGCAGACTTCTATATGAATTCTGCATCTCAAGGGCCCTGGGTATGTAATTGCTGAGATGTGTTGGGCCTCCAGGATACAAACTTTGATACCATTATGCAAAGGCATGCTGGCAGAACAAGAGGCATCCTGCTGTTGACTCAGCATGGCAGGGTGAAGACTGGTTGGTCTCCCCCTACCCTCCCCTCACCAGGAGTATTTCTTCCTCAGCACTAGTCTCCTCTCTGACTGAGCTGCCTTTACCTTTGGACAGCAAGGTCAGAAGGGAGACTGTAAGGCAGGGCTCAGAAGGTGCATTTGATGAAGAAAACGGAGCCTTTCCTGTTGAAAGGGAACTAAGTTAGCTTTGGCTTTCCTGAGCCCTGGTTCCTGGGACCTTTTATTTAAGGAAGGGAGAGGCGAAAAAAGTCCTGGTGAAAATATAAGCCTTGAATAAACCAGAGGATCATCTACGATAGCCCCTAAGAAGGTCAGACTGTAACCTGAATGTCAGTGGCTCAGTGCCATGCTAAAGTGATATATTTTGGAATGGGAGAGTGTTGGATTGGTTAGGAGGACACTGACAAGAAGTGACAAGAGGGCTGGCAATCAGGCATCATGCCACATTAATGTGGTTGATCTGGAGTTATAGGCACAAGTGACCGCTGGGGCTCACTGCTGGGTGGTCCATTAATGCCCTTCCTATTGTCTGCTGTCTTCTCAATGAATCTAAGTGGGGTAGGTAAAACCGTGGTTCTAAACTTTGCTCCTGTGACTGATTTCAGGGTGCTGCAAAACATTCACATGAATTTCATTTTTAGCCAGTTACTTACCTTCAACAGCTGTGCAAATAGGGATTTTAAGTTTAAAAAAGAAATATGATAGGAAAGTAGCATATACATAGATTTTATATTTTGAGATTATGTACTATTTGAAAAAATAGTGTGAAATCCTTTGGTATACTCCTACTGGCTAATGGATATGTCCTGCAGATTGTTGGCACATCGTAACTGGTTGGGCTGTGGCAAAAATCTTCAGTTTTTAGAGAAACATTAGCTGAGTTCAGTACAAACAGGCAACCCATGATGCATCTGGAAGCCTTCAACTGACTGATATTGAACGTAAATACTGGCAACTGCAGAAATATTTTCTCCCAAATTTAGTTATTTTCACCTTTGGTGTCATTTAGAAATACCAAAGATTCTTTCTTCCTTTCTTGATTTCTCAATGAATACTGAAATATATCCATTATCCCATCTGATTCTCTGAGACTTCAATCTCAGGTAGGCAGAAAGAACTCAATGCAGTCTCTCCACTAGGAAGCTATATATTTTATGACTAACAATGTTATTCCCAAGTCAGCAAACTTTTTTCAGTAAAGAGCCTGAAAGTAAATATCTTAGGTTCATTTACAGTCTGTTTAGAACTAACTACATTAGGTACTCAGTCATGAAATGTACAAGTTTTGAGTGGAAAGAGAGGTTCTTTGAATTTTTGTTCTCTGCTCTAAGCCAGGCCAGGTGTTTGTCACAGAATCCTGCTCCTTCTGTCCCCAAAGCATGCTCAGCAGACCGTCTGGTTCATAATGCACTGTGCTAACAGATGCTGTGGACGTTATTTTTAAAAGCGAACAACCATGCTGTATAATTCATTATCACTCCTCTGATGCAGGCACCTCCCCAAAGCCCAAGTGAGGGGGTTCATAAGGCCTTGGTGGGGCATCTAGATAGGAAACCATTGCAGCCTGTCAGCCACTGTGTGTGTTCACAGCATGATTATCTGCCTGGGTAGTGCAGAGGCCACTGGGAAGGAGCAGTGGGGAGGGACTTTGAGCTCTGGTTGCATTTGAATGAGAAAAGCTAGGGACCCTCCCCAGGGAGGCAGGGTATTGGAGCTTGGCAATGGTTAAATAGCACCAGAACTGTAGTCAGTGTCAGCCATCTGGATGAGTCACAAAAAAAAAAAAAAAAAAAAAAAGCATCAGACATAAACCAGAAGGTAATAGGAAATTTGTTGTGAGGATTCCATCTCTGAAGTATTCTGTGAATTATTTAAAGTACACTTTTTTCTGTACCTATTATTAATATGTTTACTATAGAAAAGTTAGGAAAGCAGAAAGAATGCCCACAGACCAATTCCCAGAAATAATCAGTTTATTAAATAATTTATTAAATCAACTATTCAATCTCTGCTACCAGGGAGAAGCATTTATCAGATGAACAGTAGCGTTTGGTCAAACATTAATCAAAGTAAAGATTAATCGTAATTAATATCTACTTAGATGACAGTAGCAGGGGAAGCAGAAAGACTGGCAGTGGAATGTGTTACACTTGGGTACATCTAAAAACCCATTCACTTAGCCTTTGTTTTTTCATCAGTGGATTTTTGCCCTCCCCGTGGCACAATGTTCATTGTGTTTTTGCTGCAGCCTTAAATAAATGTTAATCAGTGTGCTTTCTGTCGCTTTCCTTGAGCCTGATAAGCAGACTGTTGAGGGAATGAAAATAAGGAATAGCTGGGGAAAGTTTGGTGAATTTGGCCAAGATAATATGTAGCACTAAATGTAGCAAAATTCTGCTGGACTGCTGTTCCTTTTTTTAATTTCTTGGAAGAATATTTTAGCATATATTTCTCACATCACAGCCCTATAAGTAAACTAAAATGTGTTATATTTTCTCAAGGGTGGAGGAGTCAGAGGGTATGGACAGTATAAAAATTCCAAGATTGTAACACTGCCCATCCAGTATAGGGGCTGGGAGTTATTTTGTCAGGGGTACGGAAAGGGTTATTGCTGACTGCAAGCATCCATGGTAGCTTCATTGCACTATGACAGCAGTCTTTTTTTTTTTTTTTTTTTTAATATATCATAATGTGTTTTTCAGGAAAGGCAGTTTGTCTACTTTATTTCTTTGAAAAGCTTTTTATACAATTGAAGTTGACAAACTTATAATAGTTTGATGAATTATGTATGTGTTTAACTGAATATGTTTGATTGTAAAACAGTTTTTAATACTGTGGATGTAGAGAACGAGGCCACAGGTGGCATTAGGTGTCCTGTGGTTGGCCCCTCATTGTCGTGAGGGGCAGGCACTGGGTGTTCCGGTTGCATGGTTGGGCCCATGAACCCATTTGTGCTTTCTGGTTCCTCCATACCTAGTGCCCCACACTAATACATCTCAGGGTCAGGAACTACGTGATTTCAAAAGTATTGAGTACATGTTTTGAGCAGATTTTTCTTCATTGATCACTGCCAGAAGAGGTGCTATATGGTTACTGAGCTACATACTTTTTCCCCAAATGAAGCACTTCTTCTGTCAGTGCTTATAAAACTTTGTATGGTTTATGTCCCCAAAAGTAGAGTCGTTTTAAGTCTTGGAGAAGCTGGCACTTCTGTGAGGTGATATGTAGAGGTGTTGTCTTGCTTATTTGTCTCTAGGGGCTGAGACAAAATACCCGATACCCAAAGTTAAAGAAAGGTTTATTTTTGTATTTTTATTTTTTTATTTTTTTTATTTTTTTGTCTTTTTGAGGCAGGGTCTCATTATGCAGTTAAGGCTGGTCTTGAGCTCACTTTTGTAGCCCAGGCTGGTCTCGAACTCACATCCGATCGATCCTCCTGCCTCAGCCTCCCAAGTGCTGGGATTACAGGCGTGCGCCACCACACCCCGGCAAGAAAGGTTTATTTAGCTCACAGCTTGGGGAGGTTTCAGTTTGTGATTGCTTGGCTCTGGGGCAGAGTGGTGAGGCAGAGGGGCAACAAGAGCAACAAGAGCAAGTGGAGGAGAGTAAGCCTTTTTGAAGTCTTTTGACTTCCCAAACTAACTGTCATCCACTACAGCTGTGTTTTAAAGCATGCAAAAACCCTTCATCCCTAGTTTGGGTGCTCTGAGAATTTTTAAATTTCAATATTATGGAGTTCCACACAGGATTTAATTGTGTCTTGTCTTTTTTATGTATGGATTATTTTTTATTTATGCTTTTCACTAGATCTTTTTTTTTCTAAAAGCCAGGAAGTTATCTGATTATGTTTACATGACCATTGTAATTAGTGTTTTTGTTAAATAAATAAATAAAATGCAGGCCTTTTTGTAGGTATATGAGCTCTCCTGAGATCCCATGCTTCCCGCTAAAGAGGCAAATATTTATCAAGAATACCTTTCAAATTCTTTTCTGATCTAGGGGAGAAGTAATAGCTACTCACTGATTCATCTGTTATTGGCCCTTTTCTCCCCTCTTCCCTCTCCATACTTGGGACTGAACCCAAGGCCTCACCGTGTGTTAGACAATCAAGTGCGCTTGAACACTTCATTGATTTGCTCTTCTTTTTTTTCTGAGATAGGGCTTACTAAGCTGTCCCGGCAGGTCTCAAACTTGGAATCTTTCTGTCTCAGCCTCCCAAGTAGCTGGAATTTTAGGCATGCAAGTGGTTCCCAGCTTGGTTCATGTTTCACTAACAGATGTTAAAACAGAAACTGGTCTCTAAAAGAAAGGGTTGGGACCATGGAGGTAGTTCAGAGCTCTAAGCGCCTAGGTACAATCCCTGGCACTGCATGCCATGTAGGCCCCAGGAACCCAGGGCATACTGAGTCAGGCACCAAGACCAAGCACGGTGGTGCACACCCATAAACCCAGTACCAGGGAGGCTGAGAGAGGAGAATCACTATGAGTCTGAGCTGTACAATACAGACAGACAGACAGACAGGCAAGCAGGCAGGCAGGCAGGCAGGCAGGCAGAATTGGAGGCAAATGTAATTATCTAGCCTTTAAAACTCAACTGTGCAGCATCCCTGGGTGGTGAAGTTGTAGAGCTGACTGCTTTAAGATGTGTTTTCAGATTTGAAGTGGCAAAATGAGAGCTGCAGGAAGCAGTGAGTCATCGCTTTGTACCTTAGAATCCAATTTAGCAGATTCTCTGACCAGCTAAAATGAAAATTGTTCTGCAAATTAATCTATGTCTACGTGGCTTTCAATGTAAAAATTCAGTCCCAGGCCCAATGGACCCTTTCTCTTCCTGACCTAATTGTGGAATCCGTACACAGTGACTTAAAGTCAGGAAAAGAATAAAGCAAAACTTGACATGAGCATTCCAAAATGTGTTTGCTTTGAGAAAGAAAAGAACTTGCTGTCCTTACACTGTTGCAATATTTTCTCCGATACTAGAGTGTTGTTTGGAATTTAATATGGAAAGTGTCCTCAAGTGTTACTGTTTGTACAACATCGCGGTTGCCACCGAGCAGGTGTGCCCATGACTGACTGCAGGGTGTCATCCTCGGCTTAGGGAAACTTGGATTACCGCCGCTGGCATCAGCTTCTCTCTCGCCTCTAAGGCTGTCCTTCTACCCAGTGCATCTCTAGGGAATTAATGTGGAATTTGGTTTTTCTCTAACTAGGTGACTGCTCTAGTGTGCAGCTGACCTGGGTTTCTGGCTTTTCTTTGCATCTCTTGGATACTTAAGCGACTGTCCCCAGCTGCCGCCGTGTGCGCCCCAGCATGCTGCTGCTGCTGCTGCAGTGGTGGCCTAGCAGCAGTGCTGGAACCGGGGCTTCAGATGAGATGCTTGTTCCAAGGGAGGTGACATGTCCCTGAAGTTTTTCTGGGTAAATTCTTACTTCACTCTTGTTTTTAAAATAAATGTTTATGCACCAAATACCAGTATAGAGAGGAGAGCAGAGTGGAGGCCTTCAGGCATTGGAAAGGCCGTTCTGGACAGAGCAAGATCGTGCTTTGGGCCATGTGCTGCATCTGCACCGCGTCTGTGCTGCACTGTTTCACGCAGAAGTCATTAGTAGTCTGCCACTAGGCACTGTAAACATCTTTATATGAGCCCAATTCTGCTAAGGTCTCTAAAAGGAAATTTAAATTGAAAAAAAAAATGGCCATTGTGGTCAAGAAGTTTGCATGCTGTTTAACAAGATAACTTATCTTCAGTTTTGAATTCTGTCCACATTAAGATTGTATATATAGTATTATACTCCTGTGTAAAAATAGTGCATAAAGGTATATTCTCTGAATATCTTCTTTAATGGTGAATAAGTATTACTTTCAAGTCTAGTCATAAGACTGTTGCATACTTAAGTATGGAATGATGAAGGTCCAATAAGTAGCTCAATAAATTACCAGTGATTGCTGTTTACTTATGCTGACAGCTGTAACCTTGAATTATTGAGTTCGTACTGATTTACTACTATTTTCCCAATAAGCTTCTGAAGATGTCCTTAGGACTTGCTGATAACAAAGTTCCCTCTATAATTCTGCATCATATGTTGAAGTATTTTTAAATTGTGAAATCCTTGTATGGTTGGCCTTCGATGTTTTCCTTTAATTTGTTGATCTTAAGGAGAAATCTTAGAGAAGCCATTACAGTCTGGTTATTTGGAGTTCTTTGAATTAATTCCTAGTAAGCTGATTTTTTTTACTGGCATTAATTCTTGTGCCTTTGCTATTTTGGATGACTGCAGTTAAGTTAATATGTTACTATTTTGTCCTGCATGGTGGCACACACTTTCATCCCAGCCCTCTGGGAGCCTGAAGTAGAAGGATTGTAAGTTTGAGTCCAAATGGACCAACTTAATGACTTCGCAATAGCCTATCTGCAAATTGAAAGCAACAAACAAAAACTTTGAAAGAGGCTGTGGATGTAGCTCAGTACCAAGACCTAGGTTCAGTCCACAGGAGCCCCTGCTCCCCAAAAGGAGTACATGAAATGTCATTAGGTTTAACATCATATGACCCTTAGTGGCTTCTTCCTTTTGCCCATCACTTGGCACTCCTTTCAGTTTTCATCGTTTGATCACATTTTGGTAAACTTCAGCTTTCTTTTATCTGGGGACGTATTTCTTGTTATTTTCTACTACATGTTTTAAAAAAGAAAGTCTGTAAGTGGAAAGGGTATTCATGCAGATCTACTAACTTTCTGGGTACTATGTTTATGCATTTTTGCCTTTTGTTTATATCATTTTCACTCACTTGTTCCAATCAGGCCAGTTGCCATTTAGGGTTTATGTATCAAAGTAATATTTTAAAAAACTCATTGAGTGAATGAATATGTTAAATATGCCCTACGATACTTAAAAAACAAAAAACAAAAATAAATGCCCTCAGCCCTTACTATTGTCAGTTCCAGGAAAAATGAGCTTTGATATTTCAAGTTTTTCTGTGAGTGCCTAAACTTCACATTGTAAGAATTAATACATTACTGTTTTGTCTAGTTTTGTTGAAACTGATGGGTTGTCATAGCTCCTTGGCTGTAAGATATTTCCTACCCTAAGTTGTCTGTTAGGACTGCTCAAGAAACATACAGAAATATACCATGCAAGCTTTGTTGTCCTTTCTTGCATAGATCTTTCTTGAATCAAAAAATAAAGTTCCTCACAGAGACCAGTCTTTGGTACTACTCAGATCAGACAGGAAGAAGTCAGTAGGAGAGCTTATCTACAAGGTCTGCAGGAGGAACTCAGGTCCCACACACTCATTCTGGATGTTTCCAACTCCTGTCCATGCTGAGACGTTCAGCGTTGCTCCGGAATGTAAAGCTGACTTTACTACTGCTTGAACACCAATATGCAACCTTTTCAAATGCTGATTCAAAGACTCAAGCCTTTTAGCCAAGCTATTTTTTGGAAGCAGAAATATTATGGTTAATATAAATATTAAGTGAATTATGTTTCTAATTAGCATTGGTTTTCAGCTTATTTATTTATTCATTTTGTTTTTATTTTATTTTATTTCATTTTACTTGTATTTTAGGACAGAGTCTACAGGGTCTAGATCTGACTCACAGTGATCCGCCTGTGTTCAGCCTCCCATGAGAAGGGATTACAGGTGCACACCACCACACCCTGGCTGAATTGCTGTCTCAGCATGCCCCAGGGGCAGGGCTGGCACAGCGGGCTGGAGATGAGCCCCCAGCCCATGTGTCTGCCTAAGGGGACACTTTAATCCACTGAGCTACTTAACTAGCCTTGGTTTTCAGCTTTTACCCTGTAAATCTTACTCAAACTTGTTCAAAACCTTGCTGTGCAATCCACAGAACATTATGTATTAAGGTTCAGTCTGCCCACCCATGAAAAAATGTAGCCTTCTTTCTAAATAGCTATGCATAATTCCATACCTTAAGTTCCTAATCGTTAATACACATTTGAAAAATATTGGAGTGTTGTGCATTCTTACACGGACATGTGAACATCTGTGGAATGTCACTCCCTATGTGTTTTTAGATCTAGAGTGGCAAATAATGTAAATATCCATTTACACCTGAACATAGCCAACTCTAAATTACCCAGGCCAATGTAAGTAAAAAATGACCTCTCCAGACATTACTGAATAGTTGCCTCTAGGGATACACTGCTATGTACTATAAAGTTCAGGTTGATGCCACCCCATCTTCACAATTTTAGCACAGTTATCAATGTACCAATAAAAATACGAGTTCCGGATGTTAACTTGACATCTGCAAAAATTTCATCATTATTTTCTGAATGATGAGTGTTAAATAAGATATTTTTAAACACTTTACAGGATTTTTTTTTAGTGATAATGTAAGAGATATCACATTACTTCCACTTAATTCCATTATAAATATCTACCAGTAAATAGTGTTTGAAATATGGCAACATCCTCTGAAAATATGCTATAATTACCTTCATTCTTTATCATTGTTGGCCATTATAGAAAGCAAACTATTTCAATGTGTATCAGCCACATGAGACTCAAGCCTTCATAAACCAATGCAACACCAGCAGTTTGAAATATCAGGTTGGTAGCTGGTCCATGGAGCAGGGTGACACTTACTGAGACAGGGGCTATAGTCATGAAGACAACACTGCCCTCCTTAGATGCTCTTTGCATCCAGTCTCCACTTAGAAATTTTCATGACATAAGGGTCATGTGTGGTGATCAAATAGAGATTTTCCCAGAAGGCCAAGAATATATAGGAACATTTTATTGTTCTTTGGCCACAGTTATATAAGATGTACATTATTCCATAATGAACAACTGCACATTAACATTTACCCAAAAGGAATCTAATATGCTGATGATATTTGAGAGACAAGGAAAACTATTCTAAAATAGTCCTGCAGCTTTTCTACTAGACTCTTAGTTTGACAGTGTTGAAGTTTAACTCTGTCCTCATTTCACTTTATCTTGTACACATGGCAAGGCGCTTAATGAAAGTCTATATGACCAAAAGGGCAGCTCTCCCCACAGCATGGAATTCCAGTCTTCATTTCGATCTGTTTGCCCACTGCCAAAGAATTTAGACAACTGTATGATTGATGTGCAAACAGAGGACAAAGTGCTGCCCAGTGATTGTATTCAGAATATGGAGCTGAAGTAAGTTGATGCATAATAAACACACAAGAAGAGAGACGAATGTGCAGTTGCATTTCTACTGTATACTTCCAGCCCACGATGACTATAAAATGGAATTAACATGAGTGTGCTACAGTACAGCATGAGCCCTGGCTTGACTTTGGCCTTATGATTATATGCCTTTATATTTTCTAACATCATAGAACTAAAAAATAATTATCTTTGACATTATAAAGAATTCATAGCTGTGTTCATGCTGCTTTTCATGTTCTCAGGCTGAAAGCCTTTTTTATGTAAATATTTTTGTAATCTGAAGTATTTAAGAGATTTTTGTGGCACATATTTCCATATGCTTCCTCATGCATCAGATGTTTGGTCAAACAAAACCCATCAGACTTGGCAGACAATGGAGGCGTTGTGTTGGAGTTTGGCTTCAGGTCAGTGTCCTTTGGAGAGCTGTGTGTAGTGCATGGCTGTGTGTTTTGCTTGGAGAAACAGTGAGTAAGCAAAGAGCAGACTTGATTGGCTTTATCAAAAAAGATGGGACAGGTTCTCCCAGAACCACTTCAGGAAGGAAAACAAAGAAAAGGCACTGTGCGCAGCTCATGCACCTGATCCAGTACAGCTGGGTGTGATCTTGAACATCACAAGGAAATAAGCTTTCAAATCAAATTACAGGAGAACTTTGATAACTCATGCCTGACTAATTTGCCCACCGAGTAGTTCTCAGTGCTATCTAGCTATTGCTCTACTAATTTAATGGCTGAAAAATGGCTCTTGTTGCCTTTTACATGTTGTTATATATGTAAATAAGAGCACAAATATCATCTCTGGCAAACCACAAGAAGCAAAAAATCCCACTGAAGGGCTAGATTTGCCTTCTTTTGTTTTTCTTATTTTAAACTTTGGGATGTTTTTGTTGCCCACCAAGTGGAAATGTACATAACTGAGTAGTCTCCTGGTTTAAGAAAGTCTGTAAAATGTCTTATAAATTGTAAAACTAGCAAATTATGGAAATAAGTTTATGCAACGCTTTACACAAGAAGTGAGATAGACTGTAGCATGATTTTGTAATGTTTTGTGACAATTTTGTATACAAAAACAAAAGTGAGTGATTAAACTATTTGATATGTATTGACTATGAGCTTTGATTTGCTTTTTGCAAAATGAAAGGGCAGACATTGTATTGATGACTTTGTTTCATATCTCTGTGATAGCTGCTGTCAGATGTGTCTATAGAGGGCCACTGAAAGTTGTGTTATATTGAGATGCTAGTGAACATGTGCTTTAAACCTTGAATGAATTATTTGCTGCATTCTTTTCACTGCAGTGTGGGTAGCTATTATGAGTGTTTCCAAACAATTAAAAGATTCAAGTAACCGATGCTTTGTATTCCCTGCAGTTAGAAGATTCCAGTATCAAGTATGTAAGGTATAATGGTTAATTTATGCTCTCCTGGTAGGTTCTGTTTAATTCCTTAGGCCACAAAGCAGAGGCATAAATATAAGGAGGAACACAGATAAAAAGGAAAGACCTGAGCTTAAGTCTGGCAACATTGTTGTATATCTGATACTGTATTCTCATAATATTCCCACTGCCTGTTACTTGATCTACATATTTATTTGGGTAGATCACTTATAAAAATGAAGTATCTTGATATAGTGGCAAGAGTGGTAGATCAATTCTGAACATATTCACAAGTAAAATTGATAACAAACTGCTGCTCATGCTTTGTGTTTAAATTGGCACACTTTTTGCTGTAGTAAGTCTCAGTTGCATTTCCAAATGCTTTGTTGAGTGAGAGGCAGAGGTCAAGCCAGAGGAAGTGAATGGCCTTGTGTCCCCAGGAGTCACTATTAGCCCTTGATGCTGCCTTGGTGCGTGGAAAAGATAGTTAGGGACCATTCTGCCTAAACAGCTTGTTTACTGGCTGTTTAATAAATTTACCACTTGAATCTCCTTTTTTAAGAAGCTTGTAGAATAAAGGAGTAAGCAGTAATGTGTGTGTCCCTGGCCTGCAGAGACCACACCATGGCAACTGTAAGATCAGGCCACGCGTGTGTCTTGAGGCCCACACCTTCAGCAGAGGGAGCTGTTGATGGTGCCAGCAGGGGAAGCAAGAGCGGCTCTGAGTACAGGGGGCCAGGAAGCCTCCACTGGACACCCCTCACCACAGGTCCTCCTCATTATCCTGAGCACCCAAGGAAGGAAAATGTGTTCTATGCATAGATTTTCCATATTTAAAGGTTATCAGAGTTATAAAATTCATTGACATCTATGTGTTCTGAATATGAATGTCTCTGTGGCTTTTGACAAGCTTTCACATTTTGCCCTAATTAAATTGCTGTGATGTTACAGACCATGGATACTCTTGATTTCTTTAGTAAAATTAATTGAATTGACTTCCAGGAGCTTCATTCTTTACCCATCAAGTCCCTGGGTAACAATTAAAAGTGACATATTTAATATCCATCTACTTTCCCTGTTAAAATATCCCTCACTATCAGTTGTCCAGTGGTCAGACGCAATAAATTACAAATGGATATTATTAATATAGACCTATGGATTTGCATAAAGCTTCATGTACTTAGAACCTGGCATGCTTGGCACAAAGTGGGTGTTAAATATATTATTTACTGAGTGAATAAATGAAGGAGTGAAGAAATGATTGAAACAGAGAAATGACTCATGCACCAACTATTTATCATCTGGCTTATGAATTAGGGACTTCACTAGCGAAATATACAACCAGATTTCCTTTGCTAATTAATGTAAGGTATTTGCTGGAGCAAAAAATAGGTCTGCATTAATTATTAAACTGCACGCAGTGAAGTAGATCCAAGCGCACCGTCTCACTGGACTTCAGGAATGCAGGATAAGGCGGATCCTATTTGCCGTGTGTGCATGATGCACCACTGGTCAGGTCTCCCTTTTTCCAAATATGGAACAGTCCCCAGCGAGAACACTTTGGGGTTACTCCAGTGTAGACAAACAACAGTGGCCTGTCCATGGCTAGTGGAGAGGGAGGTCCTTATCTACTTGCACATGAAAATAGTGTTGATATGAAGTAATACTGGAAATGACATGTGAGAAAAGAGTCCCATAGTCTTTTATAATTTAGAGTAAGAAAATATATTCTCTCAACATAACTTTCAAGCAAAGGATTATTACTACTGGAAGGAATCCATAATTGTAGTGAGATTGTCTTTATTAGAACGAAGCTGCCGGGTGTGGTGGCACACACCTGTAATCCCAGCACTCGGGAGGCTTAGGCAGGAGGATTGGTGTGAGTTCGAGATCAGCCTGGGCTACAAAAGTGAGCTCAAGGCCAGCCTCAACTGCATAGCAAGACCCTGTCTCAAAAAGACAAAAAAAAAAGGAAGCTGTTTAGGAAGACAAGGTGACTTTACAACTAGAGATAGACATTCCTCTGCCATGGGCCAGATCTCAAGACAGGAGTAAACAAAAGCAATTACATAGTTCCCTAAGGGTGGGCATCAGGGATTGATAAGCTAAATAAGTATCAATCACCTTGAAAGAGCCTGGAAAGAGTTGTGAGCCCAAGCCAAAAAGGTGGCGTTCTTGCCTGCTTGCTATGTGACTTGCCTTCCCATTGGATCCTGACTTTAATCAATTTTACCTGAGCAATAGTGCTTGTAATCTCATTGGTTGACCATAGTTTTGTCCCACCTCATGCCCACCTAAGCGAGTTCGCGTGTCTTCTCCACAACCTTAGACCTACCTCACCACGTGATTTTCCTCTACTAAAGTCCCTGGAAGAGACAGCTTCGGGGGGACACCCACTCAAGACCCCCCACCTGTCCCTCTCTTGGACAGGAGTTTTCTTTCCCTCAATAAATACGTGCTGCTCATTAAAAAAAAAAAAAAGGAAAAGAAAAAAGAAAGAAAGAAGCTGTTTATTTAGGTGGAACCATCCCTGGTGGTCCCTCAGCAACTTCTGCTCATACAAGTAGCAACCTTTTGTTTCTCCTCTGAATTTCCGCTGAGAAACTTGCTGGTACTGGTCACTGAGGCAGGTATTCTAGGATACCCTGAGATCTGAGGTGCTTGACATACCCCAGGTTTCTTCTTTACCTCACACTAAATGCCAGCTTAGGTCCCTAAGCACCAGAGCATTGGGGCACAACAGATAAGGCCAGAGGTGGTTGCATGGAGCCTTTCCTTAGCCTCTTAGTGTTCATCTGCCTTACCTGGTAACATGCCCTGCCTGACTGTGAGGAGGCTGGGAAGCATAGTCTTCTCTGCACCTGGGAATGACAAAGACTGGGAGTTGGTGAGCCATGCTTTTATGTAAAATCAGCTTAGAGTGCTATACAGAGTCCAGCAGCATAGGTGCACTTTTAAATAGATGAACATAATTTGCCTAATTCCATGAAAACTTTTCACAGCCTTGGGAATAACTGAGCCTGGCTAACCGCCCCCCCACATGCTGCCTGTTGACTGGCGTACAGTGAATGAGAATGTGCCCTAATCTTTATATTTCACATTTTCCAATATAGTTATCTAATGCACTAGATTGTAAAACTGAAGCACCGCTGGATGAAATGAAAGAGAAAAATGTGGCCACTGATGACTGTTGGAAAATGAAAGAGAAATTTTCACCCTCATAGACACTTTGACCCTCTAGTAGCAGCTGGTAGTGGCCAAGTTAAAAATGTAGTTTCCTCTTCCCTGCCCTTCTCTCAATCAGATTCCTCCCAAACACTTTCTCTTATTTGGAAAAAGTACAAACCAACTTGTTGTGTCTGTCTTGTGATGTAGCCAGTGTGACTTGCTAGATTACATAAGCAATGTGGCCGCTACTACCTGTAACCCTCAAGCAGGCAAAGTACCATGGGAACACAGTTTTGGAGATCCGGATGAGGTACTGCTTCACACCTCCAAAGACCAAAGTGAACCCAAAGCTGGTGGAGCTTTTCAAGGCTCACAGGAGGGACCAGTCAGTAGCAGGCAACTTCAACTGTAAAAGCAGTCGTAAACCAAAAGTCCAAGAGAAAGCCAAGGCTTCTCAGATATTTGGCCCAGAGTAACTTTCCTGGACTCAGGGCTTCTCTTGCCACTACCTTTATAACTCCTTAAAGCCCCTAAGTAGAGTCAGGTCTTCGTCCAACCTCAGGCTGGTGGTCCTGTGGCCGGGTGGCGTTTTCCCTTTGACTTTCCAGGTTTTCACAGTGAGCAGTCCTCTAGTAAGCTTGGCCAGGTTGCCCCCTCCGTTGTCTTCTTTCCATGTTTCTGCACCCCTTTCCCAGGATTCTCTCGCCCCATCCTACCTTAGTCATGCTGCTTTTCTCTGTTCTGTCCTCCTATAGTATTTTATTTTTGCCTTGTCCGTGGCTCATGTTACAGTCTCTCTTGTATTTATAGATATGCCTATTTATGTCTCCTTTTACATCTTCTTCTCTTAGCTTCTTTGTGACCAGGGATCTTTATAGGGTTTCCTATGGTCTAGCGTAATGTTTTGCCTGACATTTATTCTTCATTTAATTAAAAATCTTTCTTTTATTTATGTATTTATTTGTTTGTTTGGTACAGGATCTTGGTGCACAGCTCAGACTCATAGTGATCCTCCTGTCTCAGCCTCCCTGGCACTGGGATTACAGGCATACACTGCTGTGCCTAGTTTCGGTGGCTGGCTCAGCACAGAGCTGGCATTGCATGTAGTGCTGAGGATCAAACCTGGGTACTTGTACTTGCCAGGGGGAGACACTTAGACCACTGACCTGCCTCCCCAGCCCCTGTGTAAAGCACCAAGCTATCTCCCCAGCCCTTATGTAGACTGGATGAGTTTATTATGCTTCACTTTTTATTAATAAATATCCAGATTGCCTACCTATAAATTTGGATATGATGTGGAACATGACAATAAGTTTAACTTACTGAGAGTGCAGAATTTATTCACCTCTCTTTGGCATAAGACAGTGGTTCTCAACCTTTCTAATGCTGTGACCCCACAATAGAGTTCCTCATGTTGTGGTGACCCCAAACCAAAAAATGATTTTGTTGTCTACTTCAAAACTGTAATTTTGCTACAGTTATGATTCGGAATGCAAAGACCTAATATGCATTATGTATTCTCATTGCTACAAAGCAAACATAATTTAAACATAGTGATTAATCACAGAAACAATATTTAATTATATGTTGAGAAATATTTGTTACTAATTCCAATAAATAATATTTCACCATTGTTATGGTTTATGTCTAGTTGTCCCCCCAAAGCCTCATGGAGTCACTGGGCAGGGACTTCTAGAGTTTGAGACTTGATCCATGATCCCTGGGATTATAGGTTTTAGTGCTGATGGGATTATGGGTGGAAGTACTTCTGGGATTATGGGTGTAGCCTAGGGTGGGAGCTAAGGCAGAGAGCCTGAATGTAATATAAAGAGAGACAGAGAAACAGACTTAAGCTGTTGCTACTGCTCTGCTACCCTGATTGATTGGCTGTCTCTGCCACCATTTTGCTGCTGTTCTGCCGCCATGAACTGGATGCCCTCTGCCCTTCTCCACTCAGCCTTGGGCCAGCCGAATATGGACTGAAACCTCCACAAACTGTGAGCTAAATAAACCTTTCCTTCCTTCATTTTGAGTGTTGGGTATTTGTTCCAGCAACGAGCAAAAAGTAACTAAGACAGAATTTGGTACCAGAGAAGTGGGGTCATTGCTGTGACTAACCTGACCATGTGGATTATAAGCTTTTGGAAATGGCTTATGGGAAGAGATAGAAAAGGTTCAGAGATGTTGGCTAAAAACAAAGCACGAGAACGGCTTCGGTTGTTCAGCTTGAGTGATTCTGGTCAGAGTTTAGACCAGAAGACTGACAGAAGGCCTGCCTGTAAAGACCAGGATGAGGAGGTTTCTGCTGGGAAAAAGGATAGCATTCGTCACTGGACTCCAGATGATTTGTGCTATGGATTGGCTGAAAGTCTTTCGGAATTTTGCTCATGCCCAGAGACTTTGCCTAAGACTGAGATTAAGCATGGCGGACTGATTAATCTTTCAAGAGACATTTCAAAGCAGCAAACTATTGGGGTGGTGGCATGGTTGTTATTGGCAGCTCTTAGCCAGATTTATGTTGAAAGTCAAGAGAAAAGAGCCAAGCAGGATGATTTAAAATGTGAGTTTGGCCAGAAAGGAAACACCAGGAGAGCTGTGGACTCCAAAGATGGAGCTGAGAGGATTTCCATTACTGGGAAGGAACCAGCGAATGGAAAAGATGGCCTGAGGGCATCACAAGAGGTGGCAGCTGTCTGTGCTTTGCAGCCCCAGAATTGCAAAGGAAAGAGGCTTTGCCTTGAGAAAAAGGCCACAGAGACCCAAGTACCAGAATGGCGGCAGCGGCCAAACCAGGTTCCAAAATGGCGCCGGCATGGAGAATTTGTTCCTAGGAATCAAGGTCAGAGTGTTCATCAATCCAGGCACTCCACCCCTATAAGCAAGAGAGAAGGTAGCCTGGCTACTGCTCCAGCTGGCAGCAGACCCTGGCATCATCCACGTGGCA
>PVJA010009827.1:0-59367 GCA_004027025.1 Myocastor coypus
AGGCTGGCCTTGAGCTCACTTTTGTAGCCCAGGCTGGTCTCGAACTCACACCAATCCTCCTGCCTCAGCCTCCCGAGTGCTGGGATTACAGGCGTGCGCCACCATGCCCGGCTTGATCAATCTTTTACCTATATCTATTAATCTAAACTGACCTGATGATGAAAATATGTAATATAACCATGGTTAAATTTAAATTAAATAAATAAATAAATAAATAAACAAATAAATAAATAAATAAAACAAAGTGGAGATTCCTTAAAAAGTTAGGATTGGAGGTCCCATTCAAGCCAGGACCTGAATTCAATCCCCACTATTACATGCTATGCCAGCCAGAATCCCTGGTGCACTGTGCAGGTGTGGTGGTGTAAAATCATAATCCCAGAGAGGGTGAGACAGGAGGATAACTATAAGTCCGAGCTCCTGTGCCAAATAAATAAATAAATAAATGAATAAATAAATAAATAAATAAATAAATAAATGATTTTTTAAATGTCATAGAAAGTACCAGGGTGCATTGCATATAATAAAGGTGAGCTCCATTTGTGAAACTTCCATTGTAAAAAGTACATTTAAATGCACACATGTCAACACATGTACTTGTATATATTTATGCACATACACCAGAGAATAAGGAAACAGAGCCCCATGTTTTTATTTACAGAAGGTACCCCTGCTTTTCTAGCAACTACAGGTAAAAATGGGTATGTCTTAAGCAAAGTATGTGCTGTCTATAGTGCTTTCTTTGGAGTTATCTGCTTTAGATTCCATCAGAGCGATTTCACAATTCTGTAAATTGTAGATAACTGATATCATTGCAAGGTGCAAGGTAATTCTTGTCTATATATATGCAAATTCTGTCCCTTTTGGTAGAGGTTTAACTTATTCTCATACCCCCTGTGGAAGAAGCCAGTTTTGTCTTTTATTTATTTATTTATTTTGCATGTTTTTTGAACCATTCATAGCATCTGTCTAATTCCCTCATTGACTGGGTTGAATAAAATCTGTAACAAGTGTTCATTTTAAATCTGTCTAAGAGACATGACTCTACCATTTTGGGGGGAAAAGTATCTTTTAATACAGGTCATGAAAAGGGTTTCATGTATCAGTTGTGGGGTGTGTTCAAATTTAGGTCAGCTGTAATTAACTAGGTCCCTTGGTAGGAAGGCAAGCCTGAACTCCCAGAGGTTGAAGGGCTTCTTTCTGCTTTAACTTTCTGCTGATCATCTTACAAGAATTAAAAGAGGGGTAGAATTTCACTGTAAAATTTCACATGCCAGCAGTGGTTTTCATTGATAATTCATCACATCACTCCAACACTTTGTTTCTGTATCTGAAAGTGCACCTCTCTCTTGCTACAGTTCCGAAAAATCTGAGGATACAAATGAATATGGACTAAGCAAATTAGGAGTACAAGGTCTTAGACATAGCAAGAAAGAACACCTGCCTGAGAATGAAAAGTTTAGACTCTAGGTCCACCTTGATCCCTAATTTTAATTAGCTGTATGACTTTCACTAAGTTACCTAGCATCTCTGGGCTTTAGATTCTTTATCTATACATTGATCTTAAGTCAATTGTTTTCATCATTTTTTTTTTCAAGAGAAAGCTTGCACACAGTCCTAATTTGCAATGGAAGACAGGCATTCTGGTTTAATAAGGTGTCTCCATGGTTTCTATTTCTCACTAAGGTGGGCTCTAATTATAAGGACCCCACAGAACTCTGAGGATTCTGTGAGAGCGCAGTCAGAGAGGCAGATGACTCAAGAGTACTAAAACTCCTTATGCTAGGATATTGTAGTCAATTATTTTCCCCACATTAAGAGTTTCTAAAGCTCCTTTCTAAGCTGTTCCACCCTTTCCTTCCTTGTCCCATCTCCACCCTGCTGGCTGTATCCAATTTTAGCTCTAATATTTTTTGTCTTCATAGTATTTGTTCAGCGTGCAAGATAGACATAAGTTTTCTAAAGACTATTGATACAAATATTTCTTCTAATTGAACTCAGAGAAAGTAATTGTCTGTATAGTCCAATATTCCGTAATAGTAGTGAGTTACCAGCAGAACTGGCAATGTTAGAAGCTGTTGACTTGAGCCTTTTACAACTCATCATACTGAGTTCATCTGAGTTGTAATCTGGCTTTACTTTTTATGCCTCATGACCCTAGCCCTTCAAGGTTAGTGAGGACTCAGAACACAAGAGAACCTGTACTGTAACATCCTATAACTCAGTGGTGTCCCAAATTTTCTATTCAAGGAGATTATGGGGCCACCTAAAGAGAAAACATTCTCTCAGGCTCTCACAGAGAGCAAAATGGTCAAGCAATGGCGATGACTCATCCAGATGGCTGGCACTGACAAAAGTTCTACAAACCCTGTACATGATTTCAAGGTTAACCCTAAGGGGATTTGACTGACCTTGTCAAATACAAAAGTTACATGATTTGTTATATAGATCTTGCTTTAACTTGGCCTTAACCACCCAGCAGCAAAGTTTAGCTCTCATCTTCAGAGTTCCAATCCCAACCTTGGTTCCTTCAGTTTCTGAGATCCACCCCAGAGCTTCAGTTCAAAACCTGTGCACTGTATTCTAATGAGCTTCTCAATTATTTGTTTTCCCTACCAGGCTAAATTTCCTAAGAGAGGAATGGAGTACTTTCTCTCACCTTCATTCCCAAGGCCCTGTTCTCTAGGCTCAGCCCACATAGTTGCATTCTCTCCTCTAACCGTTTTGTATATTTCTGATTCCTGGTTCTCCTGAATTTCCAGCTCCTATATACAAGGGCTTACAAAACAATTCCACTTTAGCTAGCTCTTAGACTTCTCGAAAGCACAGTGTTCAAGACTGGTCATAGCTTTTATTCCAGATTCTGGCATCTTCCTCAAGCCTCTTTGTCTTGGAGGATGCTATAATTTACCTGCTGTCCAAGCCAGAAATCCTGACCTCTTATTTCATTTCCACATCATTCATTTGTCATGTTCCACTCATTGCTTTTTCCATGACTCTTAAATCCATCTATATTTTTCTATTTCCATGACAATCACTCAAATTCAGATCATAGATAGCATCCAAACGTCATTCCCCCACCTAAAAAAAATCCTCTTCATATATTAGATTCATGTTGATATCTATTGGTAGCCTCATTCGTGGTCCCATTTTTTCAGTTAAGAAAATTGCAGTTTAGAGAGAATAAGTAATTTGGCCAAGCCGGTAAGTCTTGGAGCTGTGACTTATAAGCTCCTGTTTCTCCAGCACCAGGACTCTAGCTTTTAACCATTATTTCACAGTTGAAATGTTGCCCGGTGCTTTGTCCTTATCATCAACTCTGTCATTTACGTGCCTTCTCCACAGTGCATCCCAGAATTGAGTTAGGTTGGGTTGGGTTTCTAAATGGAAGCCTTATCATCAGCTTAAAACCCTTGATTATTTTTCCCTTCCCTGGTGACACAATATAAACTTGCTAAGAGATCACAGGGCTTTTCATAATCTTTCCCACATTAACCTGGCTGGTCTCTTTTCTTGCCACTGTTGCCTTAGTTTCAGTTACACTGAACTACTTGCAACATGGGGGCATATCATGCTCAGGACTACCTATTAGTACTTCAATACTTTCTTTTTCCTTTGCCAGGCAAATTCTTTCCTGCATCTCTTTCTCTAGCCAGGTCCTGGTTACACTTCACTTCTCAGCTCAAAAATCTTCTACACTCAGGAGCACACTGTGGACCACTCTGTGTTCCCAGAGCAGAGTGTGTTTTCTCACAATACTACTATTACCCTATGTTGCTGGTATATTTGTCCATACTCTCTCCAGAATAACCTACCAGAGGGGAGATAGCTGCTGATTGACTCAGCATTGCCCCCTGTCTTAGCTTGGGTTCCAAAGAGGCAAACTCTGAAATAAGGATTCTTGCATTGGTGATTTATTTTATTTTATTATATATATATATATATATATATATATTTTTGTCTTTTTGAGACAGGGTTTCACTATGCAGTTGAGGCTGGCCTTGAGCTCACTTTTGTAGACCAGGCTGGTCTCGAACTTACACCAATCCTCCTGCCTCAGCCTTCCGAGTGCTGGGATTACAGGCGTGAGCCACCATACCCAGCTTGCATTGGTGATTTATGAAAGGAATACTCTCAGGCGAAACTAATAGAAGTAAGGAAGGAGGGTTGGACATGAGGTCTAGCCTCAGCCTGATCTCAGGAGAAGCTCTGGTGCCTGAGTCATACCACAGAGCTTTTGTACTGGAGGCAATGGGGATGCACTTTTTCTAACCTCAACATAAGTCCCCATGGGACTGTATCTATGGGGAGAGGGCAGCATAGCCTCCAGGCTTCACTAGAGAGACTGCTTCCCAATGAAAGCCTCCAGAGAGGTAAGTAGCTCTGGGTCCTCAATGGCCAGGGAATGGGTGTCCCAGGTGACAGGGAAGGGCTCCACACACCCTAATGTCTAGAACATATTCTACCACACCATAAGCATCAGATGCAGATGAATAAAAGATAAGAGCTTTCATTCATCTCTCCATTTCTCATTTGTTGCCAGGTTGGATTTTTATTGGATTAAATCCCTTAATCTTCCCAATTGTCTTCAACTTTCTCTAACCCCTAACCACTATACAGGGTTTTAAAACTTGATTAACTCTCTTATCTCCTGTGTTTTTAAGGACTAGATAAATATGACCATGACCATTAAAATTGCTCTGAGACTGGGGATGGTGGCATGCGCCTGTAATCCCAGTGCTGAGAAGGCTGAAAACAGGAGGATCACTGTGAGTCTGATCTGTGTAGTGAGACCCTGCAAACTCTGTACTAAATACATAAAAAAAGAGAAAAAGAAGAAAATTGCCCCAACTAAATGAGTTTTTAAAGATCTGACTGCTTCCAAATTACAGTATGTACATCTTCTCAAATCAAGTAACTCTTGCAGAGACAAGATTGTGCACTTTTGGGGCCAGGCGGGATGGCTCAGTGGTCTAAAGCCCCTGCTTGGGAAAGCTTGGGCAGCTTCAGGGACCGTGGTTCAATCCCCGGAACCACATGCTGTGCCAGCCCTGCCCTTGGGGCGGGCTGAGCCGGCCATAAAAATGAGTGAATAAAAAACACATAAAGGTTCTGAAGCAAGAAAAAAATAAATAAATAAAATTTTTAAAAAAAATTGTGCACTTTCCAGTTTTAGACAATTTGATTTTTTTTTTTTTTTTTTAAACCAGGGATCAAACTTGGGACCTTGAACTTGCCAGGCAGGAGCCTATGCTGCTGCACTGTCTCCCTGGCTCAACAATTTGATTTTCAAATTATTTATCTATAAGAATTTATTCCAAAAAGATCTATGTTTATTTTGTAGTCTATCCTAAGATATCTGCCTACTCTCCATCATTTTAGAGACATCTTTCCTTATCCATGGATTTGGATTCATGGACTGATCAGGGATCAGGGATCCAAACTATTCAGGAAAATCATCTGTGTAAGTTATATACATGGTCTACCATTTTGTATGAAGGACTTCGCAGATGTGGGCATCCTAGACCCACCATCCACCCACACTGAAGAACAACTGAATATGGAACTTATTCTGCACTTTCCAGTTTTAGAAACCCTGGCCTATAGCAGTTAGGTGCCACCTGTTCCAATGAATGAGCAAAACCAACTTCCTTACTAGACAGTTAGAACCATGTGGTGGGAAGAACTTATTCCCACAGTAAGGTTTTCCGTCTGCTCAAGTTTGTTGGGACGCTCAGTTTATTTTCAAGGAAATTTTCTCTCTGGGAAAAACGCAACCCAGTCAGACTCAGGCTTTCTAAAAGTTAGGGGCCTTCAGGATAAGGATTGGTGTTGTTTATCTTTACTTAAAAACTAATAGTACTGGCGGAGCGGCTGAATCGGTCTTTTCTGCCAGCTCCCCCCGCCCACCCCGAATGCCGATCCGGCTGCACCGCGCTTGCTCTGAGCTCCCGGCTCCTGCTAAGCTTGCGCGGTTGCTGTCTCCCTCAGCCACCATCATGATTATCTACCGGAACCTCATCAGCCATGACGAGATGTTCTCCGACATTTACAAGCTCCGGGAGATCGCGGACGGGCTGTGCCTGGGGGTGGAGGGCGAGATGGTAAGTAAAACAGAGGGTAACATTGATGACTCGCTCATTGGTGGCAATGCTGACGGTCCAGAGGGCGAAGGCACCGAAAGCACAGTAGTTACTGGCGTAGATATTATAATGAACCATCACTTGCAAGAAACCAGCTTCACAAAAGAGGCCTACAAGAAGTACATCAAAGATTATACAAAATCAATCAAAGGCAAACTTGAAGAACAAAGACCAGAAAGAGTAAAACCATTTATGACGCGGGCAGCAGAGCAAATCAAGCACATCCTTGCTAATTTCAAAAACTATCAGTTCTTTATCTGTGCAAACATGAATCCAGATGGCATGGTTGCTCTCCTGGACTATCGTGAGGATGGTGTGACCCCATTTATGATTTTCTTTAAGGATGGTTTAGAAATGGAAAAATGTTAACGGATTCAATGGTAACCTTGGATCTATCACTTGTCATAACTGGCTGCTGCTTGTCATCTACACAACACCAGGATTTTAGACAAATGGGGCTGATATCATCTTGAATACTTCGTTTATTTTGACCATGATTTAGTTGGAGTGAAGGCATTGTTTTTAGGGAAAAAAACACGTCATGTAGGTTGTCTAAAAATAAAGTGCATTTAAACCCCCCCCCCCAAAAAAAAAAAAAAAAAAACCTAATAGTACTTGATTACTCATAAGGAAACTAAGACATCAGGAAACAAAGTAACTCACCTTCAACTTCACAGAGTTAACACATAATTATGATAGAGCTGTGATTCAAACTCAGGATTTCTGAAGACAAATGGGAAGTCCTCTTCAGAGCACCCTGCTGTGTAACACAAGCTCTGGCATGCCAAATGACCTCGTTAGCTTGTTGTTGAGTTGACTTACCTCTTCCCCCTCGCCCTCCCCCTCCTCCTCCCTCTCCTCCTTCTTTCTCCTCCTCTTCCTCTTCCTCCTCCTCTTCCTCTGCCTCTTCTTCTTCCTCTTCTTCTTTCTCTTCCTCTTTTCCCCCTCCTCTTCCTCCTCTTCCCCTTTGGTGGTGCCTATTTACCTATTCTTAAATTAATGTGTGTTTGCAATATATAATGACTATACTCATGCTGTGTAGTTGGTATATATACCTGAACATCTGAATTCTTTTTAGGTTCCTCTCCTCAAATTATAGCTTCCATTATTCATGTTGTATGCTCACCTTCTTGAATATAGGTAACAAAAAGTGGATGATATGCCCATATGTGACATTTAAAGCTCTGTATCATGAGTTCAAGTCATTTGTTCAACTCCCAAAAGACCTGTTCCCTTTGTCTCAAAACAGCGTCCAGCTCAGTTTCAGGGACACAGGCCACTCCTCTGGGAGTAGTGCCATGATCAGTACTGGTGTTATGGTTTAAACCTAAAATGTCCCCTAAAAGTCTCACATGTTTCAAAGGCCGTTGGGTCTTGAGGGAGATATATACCTCAGGGATATAACCCTCCATCTATGGGTTTAGTAGCTGAATGTGCTACTCGGAGGCGGAGCTGTGACCTAGAAGGCTGTGTGCTTGTCCCTGGCTCCCCTCTTCTCACTGTCGTGGCGGCCATGGGTGAGCATTTCCCCCAACCACACCCCTCGCCAGGTGCTCTTACATGGAGCCAGCCGACAATGTACTGAGGATGCAGGCAGGTAAAACCCTCCTCCTTTAAGGTGTGCATGCTAATATCATAGTCCAAGGATTGGAAGTAACAAAGACAACTGAGAATGGGCAAAAGAATTTCAATGGAGCCTGGCAGATTTATCATCAAATTTAAACTTAAATTTGAAGTGATTTAAATTTATCTAGGAGGCATAGGCAAGAAAATATAATTACTCATACTTTTACCAAGAGTTGTGACAGAGAATCCCTATAATTAGCTGCGGTAGTCTCTGGGTGGATCTTAGTGGAGCTGAATCCAGTGACTTGAGTGAGTCTGGCCCCAAATCATTTTTCTGGAGGAGGGTGGTAGGTGCCTGCTTGCTTGCGGAGGAATTGCTAAATCGTTGTGCTGGTGGTCTAACATGGCTGAAGTCCCAAAGCATCAGCTTCTCTTCCTAGTCACCACTTCCTCCTTCATCCCCCACACCCTAGCACTAAATACAGCCTCCTCTTACCCTTCCAAGCACATAAGGGAAGCCCCAATCAGCTCCTAACACGTTACAGAACCCACCCCCTCAAACTCCAGCCCAAGCAAAAGTCTATGTAACCCCTTTTCCCTTTATCTCAGGTCAGAGGATCCCAGCCTTTTACGTGTGGTCTTCTCCATGTCCTCAATAAAGGTGTCTCTTTTCTTTTCTTTTCTTTTTTTTTTTTCCTCTGCTACGCTGAAAAACCTAACAGGAGGAATGTGCCAGGCTAAAGAGAAGACGAGACATGGGAGAAACATCTGGCTACGAAGTCCACGCAGCCAGGCAAGACCTTCAAGCAGGTGATAATGGGCACATCTTCTGCTAGACATAGCTAACTGCCTCACTGAGGATTCAGAAAGTGCGTGGTTCTGATTCTTGCATTTAAATTCCAGCTCTCCAAAACCCTTCAACTAAGTTTTCATCTTTTAGTCCTGCTACTTAGCCTGTGATGTTGACAAAGAAGTAAATGCTTGAAACCAAAGGGCCGTGGTGGTTAGTAAAAATTTTTATGTCAGTCAAGCCACTGAATACTGAGTGACACACCTGCCACATCCTCCACTACATAAGGCTTAGGGACAGGGTTCATAAAATTTCTGCCTTTAAATTATCATCTAAAGAGGGAAATGTGTGCAGTATGTTGTAAAAATCAAGTACAGCCTGGTGAATATGCTCTAGGAAGTTAAGGTGACAGTTGACAATGACTGGATTCCTTTGGAAAAGATTCATGGAAGAGGACTAACCTAGGTTTTGAAGGATTAATTGGATCTGAATCTGAAAGCAGAACACAGTAAAAAATAGGTTCACCTCCTGAATCCAATTGCTCACCTTCGTCCTCTGGCTCCACTCATGCTTTCAGCCACCGCACCTCCACCAGCTGTGAGTGACAGAAGCATGGCTATGCTACATGGGTCTTCATGCCCTAGCAGCCCTTGCTTCCTGTACCCTGCTGCTCTGCCGCTGTTGCCTGTAACAGTCTGCTAAGCATTTTGATACATATGTACACACTGAGGAAACTAACCACCCACCGGAAACAGTGTCAGTAAAGAGCAGGAGTCCGTGGATTCCTCTGTCTTCCTTCCACCTTAGTGGCTCCCAGGTCTAGGACATGGCCTATAATCTCCTAGGGAAGACAGAGCTCTGCTTGCTCACATAGATGTGAGTAAAGTAATCATGGACTGCCTTACTTTTTTCCTGCTTAAATCTTTACAGAGCCCACATTTCCAGATCCTATTTTGGAGCACGACACTCCAAAGCACTACCTGAATGGAAGCCCTTGCTTCAAAGGGAACAGTATCTTGTGGCTGCAGATGTGAGTCAGTGGCAGAATGTTCACTGAGCCAGCTATCCTTCACTGTCAGCATACTTGTCCTGGGAATAGCCAAGGGCTCGTAATGCTGGCATAATGCAGTGGTCTCTGTCTGGCCCCTCTGCCCTTTCTCTCTGGCTCTGCTCCTGCTGTGCTTCCTAGCCACTGCAGACTGAATAGATCTTCTCCATCAGGCTGCTCCACTGTGTTGTTTCTGTCTCGGGAGCCAGTTAGCCATGGGTTGATTCTTCTAAGTCACAAGCCAAAAGAAACCTCTCCTCCCTCAGTCATAGATAGGTCAGGTGCTGTGCTCCAGCAGGGAGGAAAGCTGATATACACAGCATGTATGCAGCCTTGAGTTCAATCTCCAGTGTTGAAAAAACAACAAAACAAAACAAAAACTGCTTTCTGCCTTCTCCCACATTACTGAAAAAGAGGTATTCCAGAGACATGAGATAGTAGAGTAGCATGGCACAGAGACAGCATAAGATTCTACTACCTTAGGTATGTCTCTTAGTGTTACCAAGGTGTCTTTCCGGAGCTCCCTAGGCTTATGTTGTGGAAAAGGCTCACAGCTGTGTGGTAAGGGACACTTCACTGAAAGCAAAACAGCCATGCCCTTATCCTCTCAGATTTCTGTGAAAGCGGAAGGAAGTGCTTGTATTCCAAGACCTCAGACGGCTTGCAGAGAGAAAGCAACATGCAGCAGCCTACAATACCTCCGTGGGATCCTGTCTGTGCCTCCCGCTTTATGTTTGCAGATCCTACCATTTTGCTTGGATTTTCCCAGCACCTCTAGCCTAGCCCCAGGTTGGCATGTACTTTGGTTGCAGATAGGCAGGCTGACCAGATCATTTAAGTCCATTATATCAGTAGAAATTCCTCTCAGAAGGGCCAGCCACCTACCTATGTCTTGACAAAGAGGCAGACCCTTCTCGAAGGCAGATGTTGATTTCTATGCCTACAAAGTGAGGTGTGATAACAAGAACTTGGAGAGGACCTAAGACAACTGGGACTTTGAAGGACAGCTCCAGGCTGTCTTGAGGAGCAAGGGTGACAAATGAAAGTGTATAAGGATGTTCATTCATCCCTGAGGAGGGGAGCCTGGGAGACAAGACTGAGGCAAGACAGAACTATAAAAGCCTTGGGCTTGGTGGGCAGGTGGCAGAGAGAAGCCCATTGGGAGTGTGAAGAGAAGCAATTACTAAATAGTTTATTTAGGTGACAATAGTGTTCAGAGAGTTTAAGGGTAAATAAAGCAATGTCCAGGTTCAGGGTTGGAAGGGGACTTACTCTCATCAATTTCTCTGTCCTATGCACAGGGAGGCTAAATTCTGCCACTGTACACTGGAAGGCACAGGGAAAGTGATAAGTAAGAGGAGACACAAGAGAACCACTAGGAAAGCAAGGTGAAAACATTTAGCTCATGCCTGCCACAGGGTAAGTAGGGTCTTGCTAAATACAATTATTGTTGTTGCTACAACTATTGCTTTAAGAAAATCATTCTGGTCTTACCAGACCTGCAGGATGGTGATGCAAACAAAAATTGGTCCTGAAGATCATGTTAGAAAGAGAATAGGCAACGGCAGGCATCATGGAGGAAGGATTCCCAGGAAAACTGCTATTGGCCTGGGCGGAATGTGCACAGTGTGAACTGAGCTGCTTGTCATGTTTGACTTAGCCGCAGGCTAGAGCAACAGACTTGAATAAGACCAAACAGGAGGAAAACAACCGTGAAGAAGCACACACACTGCATAGAACTGATTGCTAATGCACCAAACCGATTTCTTCTACACAGCCACTTCCTTTGCTGGCACAACTCTACAAAACTTCTGTTTTTCATCTTTGTTATCACGGTTGTCAGAAAAGGGAAACAGTACACGGTAGTTCTTCCTCTTGGGCTTACACTCTCTTGTTGAGAGAATATATCCCATAATTAACCAAGATTCTATAGGATTATACCCCAAACAAATAAGTACTAGAGGAAGTTGAGACAAAGGATATATCACTTTGTGTTCATCATTTCATACATTCATTTATGGACTCAGTATTTAATAATATTCAATGTCTGCTGTGCCAAAGGCTTTAAGAGGTAGGGAACAGGGGACTACATTCCTGGGCTTGAGTAGTCTGTACTTTATAAGGGAGCTGGCCAAAGGCAATCTGTACAAGAACAGCTCCGGCACAGGGCAGGATATGATCGTGTTAAGAGGTCAGAGAGTGCACTTGTTAGTGTTAGCACAGGTGTTCAGTGGAGCAGCCTGGTGGAAATCTCTGAGCATGGTGGGACCTAAAGGCTTGATGTGACCCAAACAATTAGGGGTGGAGGTGGCATGCAAAGCAGAGGGACACCAGTAGGAGACTCAGCACCAGGGTGAAGGTGGCTTTTATTCTACTGGTTCATCAAGGCATTGATCTCGCTTTTCTGTGCTTGAAGAGTAAGGCCTCCTTTCTCATAGACATATAGTGGCAGGCACATGAAGAGAAGAATCATTGTAAGGAGTGTAATAAAGTATGTGTGACACATTTCACCGGGAAGGGTATTGTGCAAGGGACTCAAAGGGTGACCAGGGCACCAAGGGCACTACGTGCACAAGGGGGCCTGTGCAAAGGCTCTTTCCAAAGCACTTTGCAGGAAAATGCCAACAGTGGTGAAGAGTGATGAAAAATAAGACAGCTATATAGAAATCACTTCGTAAAGGCTGTTAGAGGACAATCTATAGAATTTGGGCTTTACTCAGAGGACCGGGAAGCCAGCAAAAGGTTCCAGGAGAAATGGCGTATCACATTTGCATTTTAGAAAAATAAAAACAGTCATGGTTTATTAAATACATTCAGTCACAGTCCAAGTAACAGTATCTTGGTAAATCATGACTCTATGTGATGGTCCCTGGTGATACCTATCCCAGAACATCCTGTTGTCAATCAACACACAACTGTATTCAGGGCCAACTGTGATTTATAAACATCTAATCTCGCAGCAACCTTTATTATCTCCAGAGAGATGCACAAACTTGCCTACAGTCAGTCAAATAGTGAGGAGCAGAAAGGAGATGTCTCTAGGACCAAGCATTTTTCCCATTTGGTGTGGCAGAGGGATAGGCAACAGAAGAGGGACAGACCAAAGTCAGAGTGCAAATGGGCCCAGAGCAAAAGCAGGGGGTAGGAATGAGGACAAGGAGAGGTGATCTAGAAGTAGTTTGTAATGAACACTACTTCTGTGGGTGCTATGATTAATTCCGAGTGGGAAACAATAGGAGAGGAGGACAAAATGCCCCCCAGGTTTCTCCTCCTCCGATCAATTTTTTGTGCCTCTATTAGAGGAACTTCAGGAAATGAAGGAGGTGAGGAGAAAAAGAGCTGTGTGCTGCGGTGGTAGAGATCCCAGGGTGGGCCAGAAGAGACCTGTCAGGGCCTCGGGACATGGCTGGACTGGAGGAAGAGCTTGGAATCTGACTGACAGGCCAGGATCAGAGAGCAAATTAGAGCCTGGGGACCCTGGATGACAGGAAAACTCAAGTCTTGAGTTTGAAGCCCCTGAGGCCCTTCAGCTGAAGAAGTGACATGGTCAATAATAGTATTTTAAATGGCAAGCCTCATACTAAAAAAAAAAATCCTAGAAATAAAACAGACCTATGTGAACCCCCCATTACACAGTGCAGTGAAAATAACACTTTGGAAAGGATCAGCCAGCGCACTGTGCACCAAGAGGAGACAAGTTCTGTGGAGTTCAGCAGGCATTAGGGAGGAGGGTGGCTGTTATGATTTATATCTGAATCCCCCCAAAGCCCCATGTACTCAAAGGTGGGCCTTTTGAGAAATGGATTAGATTAAGGGGCTCCAGATTAAGGGGCTTAAGCTGACTTGCTGTTAGAGGGCTAGCCTGGTCTGAAGAGGCCGGTCACCAGAGTCTAGGCCTGACAGGATAGATACCCCTTCCTCTTCTTTGTCTCTCTCTGCTTCTTGGCTACCACAGTGAGTGGTTCTCTTTGCTGTACCCCTCTGCCTCACCATCTTACCCTGGAGCCAGCCAATCATGCAGTCTGAGACTACTGGAACGTGAGCCAAAACAGCCTCTCCTCCTCCTAAGTATTGTGTCTCAGCGATGGGAAAGTGACTGAGTCAGTGGCCCTGGGCCCTCACTGCCCTCCGTCGCCACCCCCCACACACCCAGACCATCTTCAGTCCTGGAAGACCTGAGGCCTCTTCTGTGGGGGGCTTGCTACAGCTCCTTGCTCTGGAGGTAGGGAGAGCCCAGAGCCCGGCGCTCACAGTCTCCTATTTGTCACATCACCTGAGGTCTGAAAAGGTGAGAGAAGAGGCTGAACATAAAACAGAGGAGATGCTGCCATTGAATTTTTTAAAAATCACTGATTATGTAAAAATCGTTCACAACATTGGGCAAGGTCTGATGGGGTGGGGGGGAGGCCAACTCAAAGACTGCCATGGTAACAACATGTCGTACAGGGCCATATAAGTCATAAATAATTCATTATGCACTTCTACTCCTCATTTGGCCCTCACAGTGGCTCTGTGAGCTGGTTTTATTATGTCCACTTTATAGGCAAGGAACCCAAAAGAAGTGAACAGATGATACAAAATTAACCAGCCAGCAAATAGAAGAGCTCAGGCTGAACACGTCAGTCCTCTGATAACAACTTTTAAGAGGGAAAAGGATGCTGGAATCCAGTGGATGCTTGACTGCTCCTCCCTCACATATCCCACACTTCAAGTCTCCACTCAGGGAATAAGGGTGCTCTAAACACCAGAGCCTCAGGGAGCATATGGAGGCTCTGTCTGGAGAAGATCCCGCTGGGCAGCAAGGCTGGGCTGCCTTGAGGGACTCCTGTGGGCTTTGGAAGGGACTTCCCACAGAGAGCCACTTCCAGCCATCCCTTACTGAGTCTTCTGTGGGTCCCTGTGTAACTAACTGTCGAGACACAGTAGAAAGCCAGCTCTGAAAACCGTCCTCTGATTCAGACTGAATGAATCCCTGGTATACACTGTCAGAACTTAAGAGGCAGGTGTAGCTCCCCTGATGCTTTGAATAGGAACTTGTTCAAATCATGTAGTATCTCCAGGAACAGCTTTTCAAAAGGCTGGTTTTTATAATTTCTGATCTGCAGCAGCAGTGAGAGGGTGGATTCGCAGGAGGAAGGAGGAAGCACTGATAGGAGAGGCAGGGAAAAAATGTCATCCTGGATCACAGCTGCAGAGATCAAAGGAGAGGGGTGAGCCTCACTTCTGGAGATGACAGGCAGGAAAAGATGCCTATGCAGGCAAAGGAAAGAAAGAAATTAGAAGTGGGAGGTGGAACTCTGAACAAAGACAAGTAGAGTAGCTTTCTGTTTGCCTCAGTGATAGCGACTGGTCACAGCTTGTGGGTCCTGCCACCATCCTCTGCACGGACATTATTACTAGCCCCTACTGCCTGCACCAGTGGTTCTTCAAGTCTACATGCACCAGATTTGTGTGGAGGACACTTTAAACAGAGGACCGAAAAAGGGCTTGATAATTTGTGTTGCTCATAAGCTTCCAAACCACACTGATGCTCCTTCATTCTTTCAGCCTTAATCATGCACTGTTCTGTGTGAATAACTTCAGGAGTATCTCAATGAGTCCATGAGGAGTTCAGAGGCAGGCAGCATGCTCGAGTGTATCCCCCACCATAGCTCGCTAGCAGAATCAGAGCAGATACCCAATCTAGTACATCAGTCAATAAGAGGAGTTGGTGTTAATCTTAAGCACAATCCATGAAGTAGACATTTTGTTCACAGGAGCGTTTACTTTACTCGCTTTCATCCCCCTACCAATGTCTGTGGTACAAGCTCTTCCTCCTCCAGGCTGACCCAGTCTCCCGATATATATATGCCTGCACTACATAATTGGGGCTGTCCTATTTGTACCTCAGAGTTTATAGGCAATTTTTATATGAAGCTGGCTAAGAAGGAGGAAAGTGAAGTGAGGTAGTAGGTGCAGAGGGGTGTGAGACTGCAGAAGTTGTTCTGTTCTGTTTGGTTCTGTTCTATTTTATTCACTTGTAGCCTAGCCTAGCCTAGCCCAGCCCAGCCTACCCAGTCCAGTCCAGCCCAGCCCAGCCCAGCCCAGCCTACCCTACCCTACCCTACCCTACCCTACCCTACCCTATCCTATGTTAAATATGAGAGATACTTGAGTTTATTTATATATTATAGGACAATGGCGTGGAAGAGAAACTCACAGACTGAGGAAGATCTCCAAGAAGGAGGCCATGTAGAATCCAGACTACAAGAGAAAAGATGAATTGAGGCAAGTACAGAGATACAGTTCTGTCTTAGTTACTTTTTGCTCGTTGCTGGGACAAATACCCAACACTCAAAATGAAGGAAGGAAAGGTTTATTTAGCTCACAGTTCGTGGAGGTTTCAGTCCATATTCGGTTGGCCCAAGGCTGAGTGGAGCAGGGCGGAGAGCATCCAGTTCATGGAGGCAGAACAGCAGCAAAATGGCAGCAGAGGCAGCCAGTCAATCAGGGCAGCAGAGCAGCAGCAACAACTAGAGCTCCAGTCTGTCTCTCTGTCTCTCTTTATATTACATTCAGGCTCTCCGCCTTAGCTCCCGCCCTAGGCTACACCCATAATCCCAGAAGTACTTCCACCCATAATCCCATCAGTACTAAAACCCATAATCCCAGGGATCATGGATCAAGTCTCAAACTCTAGAAGTCCCCGCCCAATGACTCCATGAGGTTTTGCGGAGGACAACTAGACATAAACCATAACAATTTCCCACTGTAGATGGAAAAAGGAAAGAGTAGGCCTAGATGCAGGAATAAGGAGGTTTTAGACTTTAGATGATGCCTCACTCTATCTCTGGGATCCCACGAAATTAAACAGCCATAGTGTCTCTGGCTTCACTTGTCACATCTCCTTGGTGGTGCCTTAATCCAGAGAAATGAATCTTTCATGAGAGACAGCCTGACTACGGGAGGCTCACCAGTGGGGTAGTGAGGACTTCCCTGTGGCCTCGAATACTTATTGCCTTGCTGTACAAGGTGGGATTGAGACAACAGGGGATAAGCTGTGACGATGCGAGGCCTACAACCAGGTCATAGAGCTGATAGTTTTGGAGGCACCTATTGGACCTCACTCTGCCTGAAGCCAACAGTCATCTATCTGGTCCACCCAGTCACACTCATTTATTCTCTAATCACCTAAATTGCAAAGAACAAGCAGAAGTGTTAAGAACAGCTTCTTCCTAACCTTCAGAATGGAGCCAGAGAATGTGGTCTTCCCACAGACCCAACCCAACTCTCCAAAAAAACTGACAAGGATAGAAATAATAGCGCTAAGGTCTGACCAAATAGCTCAGCTGATTAAAGTGCCTGCAAGCAGAAGCAGGGGCCAGAGGTTTAATAACCGGGCCTGCTGTCCCGCCCCTGGGGTGCCCTGAGAAGGCAATCTGGTGGTGTGCACCTGTAATCAGGTGGATTACTGTGAGTCCGATTTAGTAGTGAGGCCCTGAGCACCCCATAGACACTTCCCTAAAATATATTAGAAGAAAGAAAAGAAATAATAATGGCAATAACAATTGTCAAACGCCTCCTCAATTAAGTTAGCATATGAGTGTCGTATTAGGAAGAACACAGTAAATGAAGGTATTCTCGTCATCTTCCTCCTTTTCTTCCCCCTTATCATTGTCATTATTATTATGCCAGGAACCATATGCTTTTCCTGACTACAAAAGTAATAGATTTTTGCATTTGAAAAAGCTTTAACAAGAAAGGCATTCATGACAGGAGCCCAAGTGTGATATGCTGGCCAGGGGAAAAGCACTGGATTTAGGCTTCCTGTGTGAATGTTCCAGCTCTCCTGATACTAACTGATCTTGGGCACATTATTTAACACTTCTGTGTCTCACAATTCTTAATGGTTGAATGAAGGCAGTAACAGTTCTTTCATTACCAGGTTCACAGACAACTTAAATTGGTGGCCTATACATAAGCATAGTCCTTGGCATGTGACAGTCAATATGAATTGATTACTGTTAATAATGTTGAAATGACTATAAACCACAAGTATACAACCATAAACCATTTGTGCTTTTGTTATATTCCCTTTCAAGGGTGCATCTTCATATCATAAATGTACTAAGGAAAACTGAAAGCTAAAGTAGGCAGGGGAAAGCTCAACAGCCCTCGCTTCCAAGGACTGAATAAAAATAGCTTGGGCTTTGCATGTAATATGGTCTGAGAATGCAGCTACCTAACTCTAGTCATGATGAGCGAGTAAACACAGACAATATACACAAATGAATGAGCCTGGCAAGTGTAAGGTCCTGGGTTCGAGTCCCTGTACCAAAAGAAGGAGGAGAAAGAGGAAGAGGAGAAGGAGAAAGAGAAGAGGAAGAGGAAAAACAGGAAGAGGAAGAAATGAAAGCAGCAGGCTCCAATAAAATTTTATTTATGATGACCAAAATTTGGATTTCACATAATTTTCATATGTTACAAACTTTTTATTGTTTAAAAACAACCACTTAAATATATTTTTAAAAGGAAGGAAGAAAGAAAACACGCTCAGCCTGTGGGTTGTACTGTGCAAAAACTGGTGACAGCCCTGATTTGGCGTGCAGATCTTAGGAAGAAGCCAAGCAGCCTGCCACTCTGGAGCTTAGTTGAAAGTTGTAGGGGTAACAAAGTGTAGAAGTAACACATTAATACACTTTTTTTGCCTTCTCAGTGGGAGGCACCTTTTCTCCCCTTGAGATGCATTATCCCACCAAACCTGTTAGAATCTGTCTCACCTGTCAAAGTTTAGATCAAATGCCACATGTTCTGTGAAACCGTCCCAAAATTCCTCTGAAGATTTAAAAGCTGCACCCTCCTCAGAGTTCTCTCTGTGCTTCTTTTATATCACAAGGTACTGTACTTTTTGGTCAAAGTTCCTACTGTGCCCCAACTCCTTGTGTGTCCAATTACCCATCATGCATCTGGAGCTAGTACTATACAGTGCTTAACAACTGGGAAGAGTGAAACTTGACCACTGACCTTCATCGTGACTTTATCAGATTGAAAAGGAACACATTAGAAGTAATTTAAGAGTGGGTAGGATTAATTAGACTCAGGAACATTTTATGGAACCTAAATTCAGGAAGTTTCAACCAGAGCCCCATCTGCTCCCAGGCCACATGAATTCTCAGCTCTTCCTCTCCGAATAGGTTTATTTTATGACATCCCCTTCTCCTCACCAGCACCACTATAGATTCAGCTCAAGATCTAATAGAAATCAATTAGTTTCTTTGAGTCTTAATTTTAAATTTTGGGACTAGAAGATATAATTGGCCAGAGGAGTTGTTTGCATGGTATAAACATAGCAAAGGAGCTGAACGAGTATTCTCTGGTGTTATGGTTTATGTCTAGTTGTCCCCCCAAAGCCTCATGCAATCATGGGGCATGGCTTCTATAGATTGAGACTTAATTCGTGATCCCTGGGATTGTGTTATAGTACTGATGGGATTATCGGTCTGAGTAAGGCTGAGACTATGGGTGTGGTCTAGGGTGGACATCCTGAGGTAGCGAGCCTGATAGGAATAAAAAGAGAGACAGAGAAACAGACTCAAGCTGTAGCTGTTGCTCTGCTGCCATGTTTGGTTGGCTACCTCTGCCACCATTTTGTTGCTGTTCTGCTGCCATGAACTGGATGCTCTCTGCCCTTTTTCACTCAGCCTTGGGCCAGCCGAATATATACTGAAACCTCCATGAACTGTGAGCTAAATAAACCTTTCCTTCCTTCATTTTGAGTGTTGGGTATTTGTCCCAGCAATAAGAGAAAAGTAGCTAAGACATCTGGATTATTCTCCGAAAATAGGGAATAAGCTGATAGACTCTTCAAAATGCCTATAAAACTTGCTGACTTTATTGATTGATTGATTGATTGATTGATTTTTTGTCTTTTTGAGACAGGGTCTTACTATGCAGTTCAGGCTGGCCTTGAGCTCACTTTTGTAGCCCAGGCTGGTCTCGAACTCGCACTGATCCTCCTGCCTCAGCCCCCCGAGTGCTGGGATTACAGGCCCGGCTGACTTTATTTATTTCATGGTGGCTTATGCCATGGTTCCTGCTGTAGCCTCTCCCCGTGTGTGTGTGTGTGTGTGTGTGTGTGTGTGTGTGTGTGTGTAGACAGTTTTGTTCACCACAGACAAATTATTGGACTGAATTTAAAACTATACCTTCTAGAGTGAAAGTGAAAGTGGAAGCTGCTACCCAGGAGATCCAGCTAGTGAAGCAACATGGCCAAACCTTGTGAGGTATGCCTGTGCGAGGAGGCCCATAAACAGGTAGATGTCTTCAGACAAAACTTTTTCCAGGAGGCTGAGGAATTCCTCTACAGATTTTTGCCACAGAAAATCATATACCTGAGTCAGCTCTTGCACGAGGACTCCCTCAATGTGCCAGACTTGACCTTGCCTCGGGCCCCACTGGACATGCCTATCCCAGACCCTCCACCCAAGGATGATGAGATGGAAAGAGATAAGCAGGAGAAGAAAGAAGTCGCTAAGTGTGGCTTTCTCCCTGAGAATGAGAAACTCCTGGCCCTGTTTGCTCTAGTTAAGCCAGAAGTATGGACTCTCAAAGAGAAGTGCATTCTGGTGATTGCATAGATCCAGCACCTGATCCCCAAGATTGAGGATGGAAATGATTTGGGGGTAGCAATCCAGGAGAAAGTTCTGGAAAGGGTGGATGCAGTCAAGACCAAAGTAGAACCCTTACAGACAACCATTTCTGTGTACTTCTCAGAATGTGGGAATGCTGTGGCCAACGCCTCTAAGGAGACTCATGTGATGGATTACCGGGTCCTGATGCATGAGAGAAATGAGGCAGCCTATGGGAATCTCAGGGCCATGGTGCTGGACCTGAGGGCCATCTATGCAGAGCTTTATCATATTATCAGCAGCAACCTGGAGAAAATTGTTGACCCAAAGGGTGAGGAAAAGCCATCTGTGTATTGAGCCAAAGACTAGAAGAAAAATAAACAACCCGTTCCTTATATAAATAAATAAACAAACAAACAAACAAACAAATAAATAAATAAATAAATAAATAAAACTATACCTTTTATGTAGTGTGGAAAGCATCTTTATCTTTATGAAAGGTGCCCATTCCATAACTAGACAAAAAATGTGACAAAAAATTTTCCTGCTTCTAGTTTGAGTATTTATTGTTGTTATCATTATTAAATTGTCTTTAGCACAGATAATTGTACTATTTCTATTTCAAATGTTCAGCAGTCAAACAATCCTGGGTCCAGATGAGCTATGAATACAATTCTAACAGTTTCTGAGCAATTATCTCCTTCCAGCTTTGTAGAGCAGAACAACTCAAGCTCTGGAGCCTGACTGGAAGTGAGTCCTTTCCTAAGTACTCTTCTCAGAACCAGCTGAAAATAAACCCAGGTCTAGTTTGAGCAGAAAATAACTTTGCTGTGGCTGGTGGCCCAGGTACTTGTTGCTTATGCAAACTTCTAAGCAGCCCAGAAAAACCCTATGTGCCCTGGATCGTGCCTAAATCCCTCTGCCCACTAACCACAACTAGGATGAACTCCTGTTCACTGCACTCCAACAGCCGACGTTGGTCAGAAGAGGCAGCCAGGAGAGGTAGTCTCCTTCCTGGCTGCCTCTGTAGAGTATTGGAGAGCTTCTCTCTATGGCTTATTTAGCCTCCTCTGATCTTCTCCCTTGGGGGAGAAGTTGGCTCATTGTTTATCAAAGCAGGTGCTCCCATGGTAGTTCTGCTGCCTCTTTCTGCTCTGATGAGCTGCAGGCTTCACATAGAAATGAATCTCAAGAAGGGGTGTTACAAACACAGCCTGCAGCTAATGCAGGGTATTTTAGTTTATGCCCTCCTTGCCTTGGTTGACTTTAATTTCTAAGGCCTTTATCAGGATTTTCTAAGCTCCTTTCACATCCTGATTATAAAGGAGAAGGGAAAGGACCAAGTGGCCTTTCTGTCTCACTGAAATGTCAGTTGTATTGTTATACATTTACTCTTTTTATAAGAAACAGAGTCTAAGAACTTCGTGCGTGGGGTATATGATAGCATATGACCAAGGCTGATTTTTCTCCCAAGAGGACTGTGTATATGGGTGTGGGTGCTCATGAAGATATGCCATGTCTCCTTTTTTGTGGTTGTTCTTGTTTTTTGGTACCAGGGATCAAACTCAGAACCTTGCTCTTGCCAGGCAGGCACTTATGCCACCAAACTATCTCTGTGGCCCCTATGTTGTGTCTCTCAATGAAATTTATACAACTGCAACTTAACTTATATTATTTAGCTCACCTAAATAACAATTACAGATATGAGTCAAACACATGTGAAGGCAAGCAAATCTCTTTGACTGTACATTATCAATTAATCAGGATCGTTTAAAGGTGTTTCCTAGGTCATTGCTGAATGTTGGAGCTCAGCCAAGAAGTAATTGCTTTTAAGAAAAAGTGATCTGCTATGATGTTGGGACATTTAGTCAGTTGGTCAACTCCAGAGTGATTGCCCTCTCGCCCTACTCATATCCTAATCGATTATTCTGATTTGTTGTAGTTTTTAAAAAAAATCCACGAAGCTGTGTTCATTTATTCTGAAGGATAGAGAATTTAATCCTCTCAACTGAACCTATTCACCACAAGGACACAACATAATGTGATATTTATGAACTTGATTTCTAAAGCCAGATAAATGTGGCATTGAATTATGACTTCTGTCACTCTGATTTTGGACAAGGTCCCCAAATTTTCATAGCTCTGTTTTTCCACTTGTAAAATAAAAATATTAATAGTGACTCCCTCTTGGGATTATTGTTGAGGATGAAATGAGATAATGAGTGTGTGTACAACAAGATTAGCACAGGATCCAGCACATAGAAAATAATCAACAAATGTTAGATGTTATAATTGTTCTCATTTTACAGCTTTGGTGACATTAAGTGTTGAGACCAAAGTCACAAAATTTATAAACATAAGGGGCTCTAACTTGATTATTTTTGACCCCAAAACCCTGTTTTTTCGCTACTGTTTCACATTATCTATCTTGCCATTTACTTTTTCTGACTCACAGATCACTGAAGGAACATACTATTTCCTTAACTGCTTGTTTTGCCTTTAGTAGGTTCCCTCTTGAACTCAGACTACAAACATAAATACCCAAGGAAAATCTTTTCTATATGGGTTATTCCAAAGAAATAATACTATTATTTGAAAGTACTATTTGAAAAGAACCCCAAATCATAATCTACAGTGGGCTTCAAGCATCTCAGAAGGACTTGATGACAAGGTCAGTTTTAGGACTCAAAAATTTATTGGCATAAATTTCATCTTCGTAGCTCAGTAATTTAACTCTCTTGTTAATGCATGTTTTTTAAGGTTAGTTGTGTTTCCTTAAACGTTTTTTCCCTGTACAAATTATAATCCCAATTTTCTACCCATCTCTTCAAGTTTTAGAAGGGAGTATATTGCAGTTTATATGTTATTGTTCTTCTTTCTTATATATTGGAGGTTTGACCCCTTACTGTTCTTTATTGGTGTGAAGCTTAGCTACGAAGAGATAATGCACTTAAAGGGAAGCTCTGTACACATCTGATGCGCTCTCTCTCTCTCTCTCTCTCTCTCTCTCTCTTCGCTCTCTCTTTTGTCTTCTTGAGACAAGGTCTAACTATGTAATTCAGGCTGGTCTGGAACTCGCATTATACTCTAGGCAAGCCTCAAACTTGTAACAATCCTCCCAGCTCAGCCTCCCAAATGCTGGGATTACAGGAATGCGATTACACCATATCCAGCTCACTCTCTTCTTTTTAAAGCAAGGATCATGCTGTGTAGCCCAGGATGGTTCAAAATTTATATTCCTTGTGCCTTAGCCTCCCAAATATTGGGATTATCAGAGTGTTTTTACATGTTATTGTTATTATTATTATTATCATTACATACTATTATCTAAAATTTGGACAGTGTTTCGTTGTTTATGAAGCCATTTACTCATTGAAACTGGTTCACAAAGATTAAAAGACTCAGATGAGGTCATTTACTTTGTCTTTTTTTTTTTTTTTTTTTTGAGACAGGGTCTCGCTATGCAGTTGAGGCTGGCCTTGAGCTCACTTTTTGTAGCCCAGGCTGGTCTCGAACTCGCACCAATCCTCCTGCCTCAGCCTCCCGAGTTCTGGGATTACAGGCGTGAGCCACCACGCCCGGCTAGAGATCATTTACTTTGAATCACTCCATCAGATTCTAAATCTTTTAATTCCAGAGCACAGCAATCTCTTTCTGTTTTAATCACTGGGGAGCACTATGTTTTTATGTAATGCATTTTGTTTATTATTAGAGGACATGGCTATTTTCAGATTAGGTGAGTTCTAGTCTCGCCTGCCTCTAAATTGCTAGTTTATGTTGGTACATCTTGAGATCTGTTTCTTGATTTTTCTACTTAGTTCTCCCCTTTATGGCAGACAAGTCTCCTTTCAGAGCTGTGGAGGAGGGAGAAGCCTGATACCCATATGCTTTTCTACAGTTAAATCTGTGCCAGTAGGTGGATGTCAAATTATGAATGAGCTGTGTTTCCTAAGGTTAATTTGTAAGTTGGCTGTTTGAAAATCTGAGTGTTTTCAACAGAATTTAATTCCCATAGTGAACTCTTAGGAATCTATCATAAACACTTGCCAGATGCAGAAAAAGAGACAAAGGAGTGTGAGGAAAGATGAGGCAGGGGTCCCTCCTTCTTCATTTTAATCTAGACTTGTCCCAGATCAAGTTTAGAAAGTCTTTGCCTTCCGAATCTCATCTGCCCCTTAGCTGCCTCATTTCCTAGTATTCCTCATCTTCCTACTGCTCTGTGCAATTCCAAAGTCAGGTCTGCTTTACACCGAAGAGTCTTTTAACATCCTAAACTGTCCACTTGGCCCACTTCTCCCTCTTTCTGCTCTAATCTAAGTGGCTATTTGATATGGACTAGGTGTTTCAGGAAACTAATGAAATAATCCACACAAAGTGTGAAAGGCTGATTTCCTTTACGCTGTTAGGGACGTTTGTATTTTAAGATGATTATGGATGCAAAATGAATTTGTAAATGGTGGGAATTCTTGCAATGAAAAAAATTAAATGAGAAATAGTCATTAGGCAGCAGAAGAGAGAAGAGTACGCTGTAATATGGGTGGAGGAGCTCAAGGAGTCTCTTTCACTCTGTCCTTTTATGTTACCATTTTCCCACATACAAATGCACATATGAGCCCAAGCACACATCCTTGTTAGCTATGTTGTCTTCCAACTACTTTGTCTTCTTCAACCAGACAATTATTAGAGTGAGCAAATAAAAAAAAATGTTAATGTAAAGATCATCACTTTATAATGAGGAAACAGGGCTAGCGAGACAGCCTGCAAGGCTAGGTACAGGGACCAGGGTTTGAACCCTGGCACCACATGCCACGCCAACCCTGATCCTGGGTGTGCTCAGCCAGGTACTGAATCCAGCGATGGCACACACCTGTAATCCCAGCACTGGGGAGGCTGAAACAGGAGGATCACTATGAGTCTGAGCTGCATAGTGAAGCCCTGTACCAAATACATTAAAAAAAAATTTTAATAATAAAAGCTAAAAAGCTTTTTTAAGAAAAAGATAGGTAGATAGATACTTGCCAAGAAGATAGCTCAGCAGCACTAGCACTGGCTTGGCAAGTACAAGGTCCTGAGTTCTATCCCCAGCACAGAAAGAAAGAACGAATGAACAAAAGGAAGAAAGAAAGAAAGAAAGAAAGAAAGAAAGAAAGAAAGAAAGAAAGAAAGAAAGAAAGAAAAAAAGAAAGAGATAGCTATAGTAAGAAAATAAGCCTCAGATAGCAAGGCTCAAGTTCACAAAGGCAAGAGGCAACGTGGGTGTTAGCATCCAGTCTTCTGCTCAGATGTTAGGGCATTCTCTCCTGCACTCCATGATTAGAATTCAGAGGTCTGATAAAAAATATAAGAAAACGAAGAATGAAAATAGAAACTTAGAAATACTCATTCCTTGGCCTGTTTACTTACCCACTTTTCTCTTTGGAGTTGGCAGGTGAAAGCTCTTCCCTCTTTTTCTCACTGAGCATTTGGGCTTTTATTATAATAATGGGAACCACTCTCCTACTGCCTTGCAATAAGACTAGTCATTGATAAAGACATGGTCTTTCTGGAAAGCCTGCATCTCAGCCACCAATGCCTGGATGAGTGAACTTAGAAAGTTCCTTAAGCCTTGGTGCCTCAGCTCCTTCACCTGAGAAGTGGGAAAAGAATAGTTCATACCTCGTAGAATTGTTTCCCATGTGTTCTTAATCCATGTTAGGTAGTATCACCATCAGAGCACCACAAATATTTAGTTTGTTCTTCTTATTTTGAAATGATATTTTCATATTTAAGGAAGGGAAAGTTTACTGGACTTAGGTCCCTTCTTCCAGTGCCTAGCAAGGTTAATATGACCCTTTCTGCAGTTATTGTCTAGGAGGCCGCATTGTGTACAGTGAGTCACTGCCACTTAGAAGGGATAGTGAGTCAGTAGTGTGCTAACGAAAGGTCAGAAGTTCCCCTGGTTCAAAGAGAAAGGACTCAAACCCAGCCCTGGTTGCATAAACAGTACACGTGTGCAGAGTGCCATGCCGACCACTCGGGGGAGAGGGCATCATGTGGTCGGAAAGTGCTGGGGCTTTGGACTGCAGTGCCCAGTCTGATTTCAGCACCCACATCTGCCTTGCTGTGGCCTCCGACATTTAACCTCTTTCTTGTCTCATCTTTGGAAGTACTTGTACATGGAGATTGTCTGAATAGAAGTTACTTCATGATATAAATGCTTGGAAAGATGCTGCAAATTAAGTAAACCCTCAGTAGAAAAGGGATTATTGTTATCATTGTCTCCATCATTGGGAATGGAAGCCTAGTTAGAGTGGTCTAGGGACTAACAATACTGGAGATGCGAACTAGAAGGGAAACAGTAACAGAGACAAGAATGTCTTAGACATGGTGAGTTTTAGGCATCAACAAACCACTGAGCTAGCATTAATTGAAACACAGCTTATAACTTATTCCTTACTGTGGGCTTGTGAAGGAATGAGTGATATGAGTGTATATAATTCCCATTTGTAAAAGAAGATACTGAAAAACAGAGTGGAAACAACCTTCACTCAAAAAACAAAACAACATAGGCTGGGCTTGGCCCCCAGTGAAGAGCTAAACTTCTATTCAGATCCTGGGGAACGGGGATAACCATCTCGGTCTACCGCAGCAGGCTAAAAATATGAGTGTCGTGTAATCATCCTGTCATTCTTCTTCCTGATCTCCATCAGCCCTCCTGATTTCGTGCCATCTGCAAATTTGCACGTCCTTTGTGCTCCTTTTGCTCACATTTTATGCCCTCCCTTGCCATCTCATTTACTCCTCATGTTTCAATCTCTGGGCTTCCATTTTTATTCTTCTTTTGCTTCTTTGCCTTATTTTTTTGATGCAATGTTCCGTCTCTTCCTCTTCACACTCCCCTTTGCCACACCAATCCCATTCCCGCTTGCTTCTTGCCATATTCATTTTCCCACCTCATTCCCCCCTCATTCCTAGAAAACGTCTCCCAGAGACTCTTCCTCCCCCCTCCAACTCGCATGCCCAGTCTCCATGAATTCCTGCAGCCTGGCAATCAGTAACTTCAGCATCACACTTCACAGCTCTCATAGTTTACTCTACTTGTTACTATTCTCCTTGCTGCTGCTCTCTAGGGTTTCTAAAAAAAAAAAAGCTCCACTTTAAAAATATCCTGGGTACAAGTTGAACCTACAGTTAAAGTTTACTCACACATTTACACACTTCATGGTTTTATTTTAACCAGTGGTTCAGGTTTATGCTCAGTTGCACTGTGAAGGAAGACAAGGTCCTTAGGGAACAGGAAGAAACACCACCTAAAAAAAACATTCAATAGAACCCCCAGTCAGGTCTGGGTTCACCCTTTCTTCCTCCCACACCCCCAAACCCGAGCTGATGGGACTTGGCTTTTTTCTTTGTCAGGTCACTTGCTTCACTCCTTCTGGAGCTCGGTGGCCCCCGAGTCTGTGCATGTGCACACGTGTGTGGCCACTGCCAGCTCTCCAAAAGGCTCACTTCACTTCTGCCATTTTACTAGGACACAGAAGGCGGTTCTACTCTCCCTCGCTCTTTCTCTCCCTGCCCCCAACTCAGCCTGGTCTTTTTCCTGTCTCTTAACTCTACCAGTGCAGCAGCAACTAGCTGGGCTGCTTGCTTGTGAGTGTGTGTGTGTGTGTGTGTGTGTGTGTGTGTGTGTGTGCACCCGCGCATGTGCCTGCGTGCACAGCTAGGCCAAGCCCGCAAGCCTGCCAGTCACTGGAGAGTTTTAGTTTGCATTCAGAAGAAAGGAGGAGGGAAGACAAGCGGGGAGGAGGACAAGGTGGAGGGGAGAGGAGTGGGGGGTGCGGAGAGGGGAGGGAGAATGTCTTGTTTGTGGCTTGTCAGCAATTGCTTGAGACAAGCTTCCATGTGTGAAAGCTACTTGGCATGAATGCCTGGGCCATACCAAGTGTCACCGCTGCAAGAGGGGGAGTCAGAAGAAAAACAGATCAGACCAGAGCAGACAATAGGCCCCTAAAGTGTTCCCCCTAAGTTGCTTTGATGTTGTCCTGGTGTCTTGATACCAGGAGGCCAGGGATTGCTGGAAAAGGGTCTTTTTTGTCTTCATTCACTTTCCCCCCTCAGTTTCTGAAATGATTCTCCAGAATTTCTCCTCATAAAAAAGGTAAGAGTCCTAACAATCCCTTCTTCTGTGGCAGGCTTGTGCCTGTGCTTGGAAGTGGGGGTCTCATTCCTGTGCTGCTCTGGAGGAGTGCTGGGGTCCTGCGATTGGAGCTCCTGCGCTGCCCCTGGAAGTCTTTCCAGGCACTCAGGGCTGGGGATGGCCCCTCTTTCCAGGGAACCCCAGTAACATGATCTGTGCCTCTGGGTTGAGAAGGGTGGAAGGAGAGGGGTGGGAGGAGGGTGGGAGGGTGGAGGGTGGGAGGGAAAGAAGGAGAGAGGGGGAGAGAAGCCTGGAGAGAGACAGGCAGAACCCTCATTCGGAGAAGCTCAGCAACCTGGAGCACGAGGAGGCCTTGCAGACTGTACATTCTCAGGCTGGGTGAGAGCTGGCTGGGGCTCAGCTCAGTGACTGCAGAGATTGCACCGAGCTTTGTGTGTGTGTGTGTGTGTGTGTGTGTGTGTGTGTACGGCCCTGGCACGTCTTCTTGTGAAGGGCTGGTACCCAAATCCTTATCACCCGTGCCGGACTCTTAGAGGAAGAGCGGCATGGCAGGCAGGAAGGGAGAGCAAGAGAACTCTGCCACAAGACGATTCAGAAACTTTTGCAGTCTCGGGAATTTTTCAGGTTGTAGACACTGCACAAGAGTTGCTCTATGTCTCAGTTTCCCCATCTGTGAAATCGAAAGGACTGACTGGGGATGCTGTATGCTTCCTTGGGATTCAGGGAAGCCCAACAGACAACTGCCTGGAAGGCGGGTAGAGATCTTCAAGCTGGAAATACCATGGAATCACAAAAGTGCTATCATTATTCTTCATCATCACCATCACGATAAAACCATCATTAAAGACACCCTGAGACAAATAGGTTGGGGTACACAGATCCAGCATCTGAGTATTTCTAATGAAACAAAAACCTTCTTTCCACCTGTTGGCTTCTGTCCTTTTCTCTTGTGTCTTTTCTTAGATTTATTGGCCATTTGCACAGAGAACAGAGTGGGAAGGGTTGGGTTTTCACTTCCCTCCTCCCTTGTAGGCATTTAAAAAAAAAAAGGTCAGTGTGAGATGCTAGGGAGAGAAGATGCGCCTTCTGTTATAGGAGTTTATTCAAGACCTTGTGTTTTCTGGTGCTGGTGGGTCATACATACACATCTGTAAACTACCTTGGAGCTTAAAGATTTTTATTGTGGCTTTTAGAGGTTAAATGAGATTTATTTGCAATTGCCTTTTATCAAAGAGTAAATATCTTACTGTGTGTGGATGAAGGTAAGAATGTGGAGGCTGTTTACTCACTGGTGGTTTGGTGGATGAAATCTTATGCTCTTTAAAGTGACATCCTGAGACACCCAAACAGAAGGCTGCAGTCAGTGCCTGATATTCATCCTTAAAATGCTTGCTTGGGAGAAAAAAAATGTCTGCTTATTTCTTTTTGAATTTGAATTTGCTTTCTTCCACTCTTACACAGTGATCATTCCAAGGCTTTCATTTGTAGCTCGTTCTTAGTTCTCTGGGGGAATTTTGCTTTCTTACCTAATTGTAGGCTTCCTGTGACTCTGCTGCTTAGCCCCAAAATTCTGTGAAAGTCTCAGAGGCTGTGGCTCTTCCATTCCCACTGCAAATTCTTATCAGTCTGGTGCCCTGTGATAGCTAAGTAGCGAGGCAAAGAGCCAGCCTTAGTGGAGGTTATTTATATTCTTCCTTCCAGGCCTACAAATCTGACTTCTGTGTGGAAAAGGATGAAAGATATGAACTGGCCTGTATATGGGAAGAAGGCCTCCCTTTAACCCCACATTTAGTGTTTTACTAGTATAAACTTGTACGTTATATCTTAAAACTTAATTATTCTACTTTTTGGGCAGAAGATTGTAACTATAGTTTGTCTCCAACACATTCTGGGTTCCAGATAGCTTCCTAAAACATTCAAATTGTAGAACTACCAGGGGAAAGAAAGATCAGTCATCATTATGATGCTAAGGTCCAAGAAATAGAAATGATGGTCTGAGGGTGCTGAATTGTCCAGGAAAGGTACTTGAGCAGCTCCCCTTGCTGAGATAGGTCCTAGCAGCAAACACTGCCCTGCTTGTGTTGCAGTGTTGCGCAAAAGACAGCAAATATGGACCACAAATTAAACTGGCATGATTTCACTCATGTATTCATTTGTGTACTCCACTACTACATCGGGGGCCTTTCCTATGTTTTAGGCACTTGATGAGGCACTGCACTGTTACAGCAGTGCAGATGCACCCTTGCCCTCAAGGGGCTTAGTTTTGATGGCAGTGATCAACATTAACCACACAGTTACATAAATCAATAGTTAGAACATTGATAATATACATCAGACTGCAGGCATTATAATTAAAAGAAATTTGGCCTCATTATGGACCCAAGCTTCTAACTAGGCATGAGTTAAATGTCCTTGCTCTTTGTGCCTGAGGTCCTCTTGCCCCAGTCCTCCCCCATTCCCTTCCCCAGTGGCCTTCCTACTCACAGAGAGCCACCATTCCAGGTGGAGAACTCTCTCCTTCGTTCTCTCTTCCTCCTCCTCTCTCAGCACAGAATACAGCAGAGAACGCAAGTAGCATCTGTCAACTCCAGCTCTTTACACTTGCACTACTAAATAGCCTCACACTTGTTGTGGGGCAGCCTCTATAACAGTCATTGTCTGGGTAACTCACTTGTTAGCAGTAGCCCCTCTGTGCTAACCGGCAACAATGAGTTGAGGCTCTCAGCTCACTGTACTTATCCCCTAGTTTCTGGGCTGATATTAAACAGTTAACTGCAGGAAACTCCACCATTAACACTGTAATCTTGGAATTCCAAGACAATAAGTGTAATGAAATGGCCTTTCCCACTTCTCCCACCGAGGACACACACTCTACTTAGAAAGACAAAAATGTTTTTTTTGAAGCCTCTTCAGTAGATCTCATTTTGATTGGGTTATTGAAATCTTACTAGTTTGGTAATATCAAAGATAGAACAAATTTACACACACACACACACACACACACACACACACACATCCTCCTAATTATGTTCTTCCTTGGAGAGGATATGTGGTTGAAATGCCAGTCACTTCCAAGGAGGCAGATTACCTTTACTGCTCCTATCACCATTTTCTGCGTTGTGTCATTCTTTAGTACTCAGGGGAATGTTGTCTTCGCTGTTGTCAATCCATCTTTTTTTTTCTTTTTAAGATTAATTTAATAGTTTAAAAAGAAGACAGACATGCCCACCCACACATAAATCATAGGTTTGGTGCCTATACTTTGGGAACCCACACACGCTGTGTGGTTAAGTCATGTCATGAGCAAAATGAGAGTCCTTTCTATGCTCTTAGCACCGTTACACAGAGAGGTGCCCGGCCCACGTTGCAGGCACAACCCGAATCAGAGCTCGCCCTGGTCGGTGCCTGGCACCTGTGGCGAGTGCCCTCACCCCTGAGCAGTGCACGCTGTGTTTGCAGTCATTTGATCACTTCCGACATCCTCTCCTCTCCAATATGTTACTCACTAGGGAGCTGCCTCTTGGGGAGGCAAACTTGGTTGGCATCGAAAGAGTAAGCCAGAGAGAGTGGGAGTTAAGAACTGACTAAAACAAGGATTTGGTCAGAGGAAAGATTTACCAGGGATCCAGACAGCAGAGACACAAGTTATCCCTAACTCTAGGAGAATAAAAGCAATGTGCGTTGGGACGTTCTAAGTCAAAATGCTAGAACCTTTAGTTCCACCAAAGGCAAGACCAACACAGTGTAAAGGATGTCACTCCCCAGGCTCATGCCTTTGCATGTAGTCATATTGATGGAGATTTTGTGGGGTTTCTCCTTATAAAAGACATAAGATTGAAAAGGAATATTGTTTTCATTCTTTTTAAGCCTGGACACTTTAACACTCTAAAATATCTGCTCAGTCTTCTCCTACAGCAGATCTGTAATTTAAATAATATCATCCTCCTGCCATTATACTGAGGTAAGGTTATGTGACTCACCCGAGGCCCCACAAGGAAGTAAGTGGTGAGACATGTAGCCTATTCAAAATCTCTCTTCACAAATGAGAAGCGGATTGCTAAGGCAATCACCACCCTATTCAGATTAAATATACTGTGCTGACATGGCACTAAAATAATTGTCTTAGTTCAGATTCCTTTTTCTTCAAAATTAGAATTTAGAGTGTTGATCAACAAAAGAGTCCTCAATTGTCATTTCCTAATGATGTTTTCTACAAGTGCATTTGGGCCAGTTTCTAGTTTTGCCCAACTCCCTGTTCTGATATTCGCTCTTCTTTGGAATGAAGGAGGTGAGGTGAACCTCACCTCCTTCAGGTCTCTTCAGCTCTGTTATGCAGTGTTTCTTGGTTCTGTGAACAGGCTGCTCTGTGAATCTGCTTGTTTTGGTCACCTTACACAAAACCTAAAGAGAAATATAGCTGGTTTCATGGGTAGATAGAGGATTTATTTTTTCATTCCTGTACACAGCCACCATACAAATTATACTGATATCTTGAAGTGAAAAGCACGTTAGGAAAAAGTAGGATTTTAATTTATGGGTTTTAAAAGAATTTGCCAGTCAGCACACAGGCACATGTGCAAGAAACTAAAGAACCATTTTCAAAAGAATAGGCTGTTTTGAATGCATGTCTTCCTCTATAATAAGTATGAATTTAAAATGGATGGGCACTGGGTACAGCTCTTAGCTTTACCATTTTCACATGCTTTTTGCACAGAAATTGTGCTGCTTCTTTTTGCATTATGCCCACATGTTGTTTTGAGGATGCTAAAAAACAGTTTAAGCAACTGCCGTGCTGCTGATACATGCTAAGTGTTTAACACTGTGCTTTTGGGGATAACAGGACTACTGGCAGTCTTTATGACATGCAACTCCCAAAGGACATTATTGAAGACTTGCTGGTATGTTACATATATATTATGTGTGTGCATGTGCATATATTCTGTGTACCTTTAGAATATAAGAAATAACATCCTTCTGAAATGTGATTGCGCATGAGACAGAGAAGGTACAGAATGAATGTTTTCATTAAGCAGGTCACCTCTAGGAGTATTGTTAGGTACTATTCATTTAAAATTGGTTAAACTTTTTTTTTTTTTTTTTGTCTTTTTGAGACAGGGTCTCACCACGCAGTTCAGGCTGGCCTTGAGCTCACTTTCGTAGCCCAGGCTGGTCTCGAACTCGCACCGATCCTCCTGCCTCAGCCTCCCGAATGCTGGGATTACAGGCATGCGCCACCACGCCCGGCTAAAAAAGATATTATTTAAAATTTTATGCAGTAGCAAAATATAATTTTTTGAACATCAGAATAAATTCTCCTGGCATGTTTTGAAAATAACATCCTGCTTGTAGCAAGGATGCTTCCATGACTAGCAAACGAATGACTTTTTAAGTTGAGAAGAGTATATAAAATAAATTGCTTTTTAATTGGAAAAGAGGATTCTGAAGAGCATATATAATTATTTTTGCTTCTACTGATCCTTCACTGTGGGTTGCTTACGTTTCATTATATCTTAATTTCCTAACAATCTGAAAATGTAGATCCATAACAGAAATGCATTAGACATGGCTAACCAGGAATGAGTATATCAGGAAGCTGTTTGGAACATGTGAAGGTACTCTGCAGAAATGTGTAAAATGCCCAGTTATTAAATAATGCATGACTATAAAGAAAAAAGCATATTCTATATATTATTGTTTCAAAATTCATTTTTAATGATCTGAGTATTATCAAAATTATTATTTGCTTAAATGCCATTAGTCTAAAGTATTGATTACTTTATAAGCTCCTGAAAATAAAACTCCTTTTTCCTGAACAATACATACAGTACACAAATGTGAAGTACCACTAATGGCATCTGAAAGAAGTCAAACCCTCGGGGCTGGTGAGATGGCTCAGTGTTCTAAAGCATCTCTTTAAGCAAGCTTAGGTAACCACAAGGACCGCAGTTCAATCCCCAGCACCACATGCTGCTCCAGCCCCGCCCCCAGAGCAGGCTGAGCCAGCTGTAACATAAAAAAAAATATATATATATATAAATATAAATATATATATATATATATATATATAAAAGAAAATTAAAAAAAAAAAGAAGTCAAACCCTCATTAACTAACTGCAAAAATTTATGAGCCTTAAAGAGGTTTCACTTGTCTGATGTTGGGGACATTGGACTGTGCCTTCCTACTGCTCATGTAGTCAGTACATGGAGGAAAATAATTTGCTGAGGCTATATGAACAAAGGATGCTCTGAGTGAGGGTGGAGGGTGCTTGCTCTCAGGATGCTTCTTTGGAGCTTGCTGTATACAAGTGCTCAAGGCAGACAGGCTGAACAATGTTAGAGTTTCACTCCTGCACTGGTGCCCAAGCTGACCCTTCTTCCTTGAACAGCCTTTTGCCTTATGTTTCCCAAGCAAACTTCTACTGCTCTTTCAGAACTGACCTAGGGTTCTTCTTCTAGAAAGCTTCCTGGACCCCACAACACATTCCTGCTCCCCTGCTTGGACTGGGCATGTGCTTATATGGTCCTTGTCACATTATGCCAGATTCTTCTGCCTTGCCCTCTGGGCTTTGCTCATGTCAAGGATTGAGACTTCTTTCTCTTATACCTTTAATGCCTATGATAGGGTAAAATACAGCAGGCAATTAATAAGTGACTTCTTATGTATTTGGCACTGGCTCTACAGGGTTTCACTACACAGATGGACTTGCAGCGATCTTCCTGTTTTCAGCCTCCCAAGCTCTGGGATTACAGTTGCACGCCACCACACCCAGGCTCAATCACTATCTCAGCAGGCCGCGGGCTCAGGGCCAGCACGGTGCTTTAGTCCACTGAGTAGGCTGGCTGGCCCTAATAAGTGTTGCTGAATGAATAAACAATTTATATTGAAGCATAGTTTATTACTAAATTTAACCACAAAAAAAGATGACAAAAAATTCAAGTTATTTGGCCTCATGTTTCACGTTTAAAACAGAAATTTTTTCATAGGGCATCCATTCTTTTCCTCTTTTCAAATAATAAATTAGGCATTTATGCTATTTTGTATGCCTCCAAATCTTCTCTTTCCTTATGTCCAGCATTTCTCTCTCAAAAGCTTCTACTCTTTATGTATCCCATCCTTGAATCACTATGAAGAGTTTATTTTTTATGTAAAGAATAAATGATGGAATATAAATTGGTTGCATTTGCTTATCTTACCCTGAGTAGAAGTATTTCTTCATATTTAGGTAATAGTTAAAGAGAAGTTTCTTCTGCTTCAGAAATGAAAAATAAGGAGATCTTTGAGGAAGTCTAGACAGCCAGAGAGCTGTAGGTATGCCTGGCTTCCTGGAATCTGCAGTTATGACCATCAGAAATAAAGAAGAGGACAATACATTTTAACTTTCTGAAATAGGTTTTAAGTGCTGGACTCCCTCAAAAAGTATTTCAGTTGCAAAGAATTAATTCACTTTCGTTTCCTCAAGAAAAAGGGCATTCATTGTGAGGATTCTGAGAGAAAGCACTGGAAATAAGAATTAGAAACCCTTCCTTAGAGCCAGCTCTAAGGGTAAGAATCCCTGGCTCATGTCAAACTATCTTCTGTACGCTCCCTCATCTCTTCACTCCCCAGGCTCCTGTGGCTACCTGCTGGCCTAGCATTCTACTTTATTCCCTACACTCTTTCTTACTCTTACAGCTGTTTGCTTACATCTCATTGTTGTTCTTTCAAGTGGCCTAGACACTCAGGTCTAAAACCCTGCTCTCTCTACCATGCCCCTTTCATGGTTCCTGCCTCATGCTTTCTTTCTTTATATTCATTACATAGTAGTAGTTTTCCTGATCATTGCTTCATTCTCTCAAAGTTCCCTAATACAGGTTACCAAGGATCTGAACAACTCATTGTTTCTTTGTCACACTTTACGGTCCCTAGCCAATCCCTCACCAAAGTTGGTTAAGGATCTGAAGCTCACCTCTAGCAGAAGATGCTGTGGTAAAGGGAGCTTGGGCAGGGGCAGGACTGGTGTTGCTTGTTGTAATTGTCTTTTAATAGGAACTATAGAAGGGCCATTTTCTCTCCCATGTTGCTGCCAGCAAATGTGTTTGATGTGTCTAAGTCCACTATGGGAATCTAGAAAGTTACAGATAACCAGCTTATTAAAAATTAAAATGTTTCATGGGTGGTAATTACTATAACTAAGATAAAAAGATCTTGGGAACAAATACCAAATTTATAACCACAAAGGATATTTAGAGAGATAGAGTTAGCTCTTAAATGAATGGCATTAATTTGTGTATTTCATAAAAAGCAAGAACAGGGGAAAAGTGAGAGGGCATATGTGTTGACATGGGTCCCAGAGGCTAGTCAATAAAGGAAGCAAAATCCAGGACTGGGGACCAGGATGAGGAGAATTAGGAATACTAAACTCTATAGGGCAGATTTTGTTTGGGTCTCCTTCCTATGTTTTTCTACTCTAGTATACTCTTGATCTTTCTTATTTGTAGCTTCTGGAACAATCTGAACTGAATATATGACCCTGAACTGGTTGTTTTTCCCAACTCAATTTTCTTGCCTCTAAAGATAAAGATAATTATTATTTCAATAACTTGTTATAAAAATTAGAGTGGGATCATATAGTTAAAGTGATTAATATATTACCTGATATGTAATAGGTTTTCATTCAATTGTAGTAATTATTATGGCACAAAAGAAGGAAGAAAACTTTGATAAAATAATGTGCTGAAAAACATTTCACTTATTATATCATTTCTTCTTTATTATGGTCCTGAGAGATTTATATTATTATTTCCATTTTATGAGATAGGAGTATAATATTAATTAATGAGAATTTGCTATGTGCTAAGGACTGAGCCAAATACTTTCACATATTGTCTCATCTAAACTGAGACAGATGCACTTACTATCTTCATCTCATAGCTAAGGACACTGAGGTCTAAAAGGAGTAAAATCATATGACTAACTATAAACAACAAACATAAGATCAGTTTAAGTGTGCTTAATACTAGGTTAGTGTGACTCCAAAAGTTAGCCAAAGTCATAAAAGACAGAATCAAGATTATGCTTTTAAGAGTATTACTTCTTCAATTCAACACCAAAATGAATGTTGATTGGATGAAGGGTACTGGTAGGCACACTTTTAAAAGATCTTGCTTCTGAATCTGAGTACAATGGTTTTACCAGGGAAAATTTCCTAAGGCATTCAGACAAAAATTTTTAAAAATAATTTAAATATGTCAATAATTTAAGATCTCTGAGACCTGATGAAATGATTTAACAAGCATGTGATGAATATCTATTGTTTTATTTTTTATTCATTTTAATGAGAAAAAAGATAAAATAGCAATGAAACAGTTTCAAAACAAGTTAGTAGGATGGTTACAATAATTAACAATGCAGGGGCCTGGCGGGATGGCTCAGTGGTCTAAGGCGCCTGCTTGGGAAAGCTTGGGCAGCTTCAGGGACCGCGGTTCGATCCCCGGCACCACATGCTGCACCAGCCCTGCCCTCAGGGCAGGCTGAGCCGGCCATAAAAATGAGTGAATAAACAAATAAAGATTCTGAAACAAGAAAAAAAAAAATTAAAAAAAAAATAATTAACAATGCATATTGTTGCCTTCAGAGTAGTTATTCAGAGAACAAAATGCAGACCTGATATCTTGTCTAAACAACTGAGAGAAAGTAGTTGTATATCTATCCTAACTCTTATTTATGCATATATATTTTTCTGCCTTTTTTTTTTTCATTTTAAAGTTTCTAATACTGGGGCCTGGCAGGATGGCTCTGTGGTCTAAGGTGCCTGCTTAGGAAAGCTTGGACCAGGGACCGCGGTTCAATCCCCAGCACCACATGCTGCGCCAGCCCTGCCCTCAGGGCAGGCTGAGCTGGCCATAAAAATAAATAAACAAACAGACAAAAGTTCTGAAACAAGAAAAAAAATAAATAAATAAATAAAGTTTCTAATACTAGGAGAAAATGTCATACCATGTCTTATAAGTAGATTATGAGATACAGTATGAGTCATAAAACAAAAATTATAATTAAACAATATTCTGAAAATTAAATATTAATTAATTAAAATTACATTAAATATTTCAAAACAATATTCCAAAATTCAAATCAAATCAGAGTCCAACTTAGAGGCCAGAATGTTTTGTATCATATGTATGAATCTGTAGTCAATTCAGAGTACTTGCATAGTATTTTTTTAAAGAAGTTTATTTTTTTTTTTTTTCTTGTTTCAGAACTTTTTGTTTATTTATTTTCATGGCTAGCTCAGCCTGCCCTGATGGCAGGGCTGGTGCAGCATGTGGTGCCGGGGATCAAACCGCGGTCCCTGCAGGCGGTCCCTGCAGCCGCCCCCTAAGCAGGCGCTTTAGACCACTGAGCCATCCCACCGGGCCCCCTTGAATGGTATTTGAATAGATTAACACATATAAAAATATTGACTAAGAAAAAGTTTCCATGGTATTAAAAAATTACTAAGAATAAAACATAACATAAATACTGGAATGTCAAACATATGACCAGCACTTGTAACATTTTGGAGATAGATTATCATACAAAGTTCTAGTATGTCACATACATGGACAGTGTCCATAATGCTTACTGGTGGCCAGGTGTCACTTGTGGGACCGAGCCACTGATATTTCCTTGATATCCACCCTATAGACCTAGACAGAATTATGACCCATAGGGTGCAGGAGAGGTCCATTTGTAGGATATGCTGATGGAAAGTTTTTGCTGCTGTATATAAAAGAATAGTTGAAAGATTGCTGTTGTATACCTCTTTTTCTCCTGTGTTTGTTTGCCCTATTTGGTGGGTCCTTTCCATTCTCCTTCATGGAGCTGTGGTCATTTCGATCTATTTCTAGAATGTCTTTTAGTAAACTTTATAGGGTTGGCTTCATCATCATGAAATTCTTTAGTTATTCTTTGTCCTGGAAGTATTTCATTTACTTATACTTGAAAAAGAGTGTTTCGTTTTGTTTTGTTTTTTGCCAGTCTGAACTGCGTAGTGAGACCTTGTTTCAAAAAGAGAGAGAAAAAACAGAAAAGAATAAACAAATGTAGCCACATACTTCCCTAGGGATGAGTATCAGGGGTTGATAATCTAAATAGGTATCAATTACTTTAAAAGAGCTTAAATGAGTCAGTAACCCAACCCCCAACAGGAAGAGACCCTGTTCCTATTCAAGCCTGCTTGCTATACGACTCACTTCCCCACTTGGTATTGGCTTTAATCAATTTTACTTGAGCAATAGTGCTTGTAACCTCATTGATTGATCGTAGTTTTGTCACACCTCATGCCCGTCTAAGTGAGTTCCCATGGTTTCCACCTCAGACCCACCTCACTGCACCGTTTTCTTCTACAAAAGTCCCTGGAAGAGACAGCTTCCTGGGTACCACTCACTCTGGACTCCCCATCTTGTCCCTCTCTCAGGCAGGAGCTTCCTTTCCCCTAATAAATGTATTCTCCTCATAACCTCCATTTGTTCCTAAAATTTATTCTTTGGTTTTAGAGAACATGAACTCATCCCAGGTACTTCTCAGGTCTGGAGTTTCAATTTTCCCTACATCATTTGAAGGTTCCCTGTATCGTGTGGAGGTCATCCACCTGAGATCAGTTTTTACACTGCACTGCATCAATATAATTAGAATTCTCAAAGTAGAAAAGAGTAGGCAACAAATATTTACAGACTTAAAATTTCTAAATTTAGTTGAACACATAGCACATTTCCAAGAAAAATGAACCTTTTACACAAGAAATATGAATAAAATCAGACTATCATAGGCAGCCAAATTAGATAGAAATATTATGAGCAATCGAACAAGGGAAAGCCCTGAAGCAGACAAGATGGAGGACAAGGTGACTTTACAACTTGGGAAAGAGAAAGAGACCCCTGCCGTGGGCGGGCCTCAGGACAAAAGAGCATATAGCCACATACTTCCTTAGGAACGCACATTAGGGATTGATATCCTTTTTAAAAAAAAAAAAAAGATTATTTTATTTATTTATTTATTTTATTTTATTTTATTTTTTTTTTTTGTCTTTTTGAGACAGGGTCTCGCTATGCAGTTGAGGCTGGTCCTGAGCTCACTTTTGTAGCCCAGGCTGGTCTCGAACTCGCACCGATCCTCCTGCCTCAGCCTCCCGAGTGCTGGGATTACAGGCGTGAGCCACCACGCCCAGCCTTAAAAAAAAGATTATTTTAAAGAGTAAAAATAGCAGAAACAAAGATAGAAAAACAGTAACAAACAAGAGTACATATAGTGCAAAATTAGAACAAGAACAAAAATTTAACAGTGGCTGCATTACATATTTTCATCATCAAATGTTTAGATGAATAGATATAAGTATGTAACATTGGTCAAATAATTAAACATTAACACTTTCAATAAACCATATTTTTTTAACTTTTTGAAATGAGTTTTGTATTTAAGTTACTCTTCTAAAGAAAACTTTATAGGGATTGAGGATGCAGAAAACGTAAGGTCCTGAGTTTGGTTCTTTGTACCCACCAAAATGTATTTATTTATTTATTTTTCTTCTTTTGAGTTCTTATGCTAGGGAGACTAGACGATATTTGCATACATTCAAGATACATCCACCTATATATGAACTTTTAGTTTATCATTCTTTATAGCTGAGTAGTATTCCATTGTATAAAAATACCACATCTTTTCAACCATTCTTCAGATGATGGGCATTTTGGTTGTTTCCAAGATTTGGCTATCACAAATTGTGCTATTATGAACATAGGTGCACAGATATCACTATGATATGATGTTTTTAGTTCTTCTGGGAAAATTTTCAGTAGGGGGATAGCTGGATTGAATGGATTTTCAGTTCTAGTTTCTTAAGGAGTTTCGACACTGCTTTTCATAATGATTGCACCAGTCTGCATTCCCACCAGCAGTGGAGAAGCGTTCCTTTTTCCCATAGCCTCGCCAACATTGGTTGTTGGTTGATTTCTTTTTATCATTTTTAACAAGAAATAACAATAAGATAGTTTCAAAACATGTTAGTAGTACATTCTCAATAATTGACACATTGCATAGTGTTGTCTTCATAATAGTTATACAGAGTATAGGGTGTAGACTTGCAGAATCTTCTGATCGATATTGGTAAGGAAAGAGAAAAGAAAAAGAGAAAAAAATTTTCTTCCGCTTGAGCTGAGAGGAAGTAGCTCTATACACAGTCCAATGTTCCTTATTTGCATTGGGTTACCGGTGAAACTGGCAATGTTGGAGGCTGTTGATTTAAGCCTACTCGCAATGAACACCCCACACACACACGGTTTTCGTTTTTTTTGTTGTTGTTGTTGTTTTTGTTTGTTTGTTTGTTTGTTTTTTGGTTACACCTCTAAAAGACCAGAATGACAGGCATCCCAAACATAAAAAAATCTTTTAAAGGTTCTTAGGACCAATATCTGATTCATCCTGTGTACATAGGTGCATGGTTTTGTTCCTGCTATGCTTCCTCTCTTTTCTGCTTCCAGTCACTTCATTGTTTAATCCTTAAGTTTTTGATTGCCATTCAGCTGTGTTATGCTCTTCCATTTTTATTTCCTCTTTAGAGTTCTTACACTAGGGAGACTATATGATATTTACACATGTAGGTCTGGTTTATTTCACTTATGAGTATATGTTCAATGTGCATCCATTTATATATGAAGTCTTACAGTTTATCATTCTTTATAGCTGAGTAATATTCTATTTTATGAAAATACCACATCTTTTTCAACCATTCTTCAAAAGATGGACATTTTGGTTGTTTCTAAGATTTGGCTATTACAAATTGGGCTGCTATAAACAGAGGTGCACAAATATCACTATGGTATGATGTTTTCAGTTCTTCTGGGAAAATTCCCAGAAGGGGGATAGCTGGATTGAATGAGATTTCCAGTTCTAGTTTTTTAAGGAGCCTCCACACTGTTTTCCATAATGGTTGCACCAGTCTGCATTCCCACAAGCAATGGAGAAGTGTTCCTTTTTCCCCACAGCCTTGTCAACATTTGTTGGTGGTTGATTTCTTTATGGTAGCCAATCTTTCTGGGGTGAGATGGTATCTAAGTGTTGTTTTAATTTGCATTTCATGAATGGCTAGTGATGTGGAGCATTTCTTCATGTATTTATAGGCTTCCTTAATTTCTTTCTCTGAGGAGTGTGTGTCCATCTCAGATGCCCATTTCTGGACTGAGACTTTGAATTTTGGGACCCTAATGGTTTTTAGTTCATTATAAATTCTAGGTAGTAGCCGGGCGTGGTGGCGCACGCCTGTAATCCCAGCACTCGGGAGGCTGAGGCAGGAGGATTGGTGCGAGTTCGAGACCAGCCTGGGCTACAAAAGTGAGCTCAGGACCAGCCTCAACTGCATAGCGAGACCCTGTCTCAAAAAGACAAAATAAATAAATAAATAAATAAATAAATAAATAAATAAATAAATAAAATAAATTCTAGGTAGAAGTCCTTTGTCTGAATACTTACTAGTTAAAATCTTTTTGAAATTTATGGGCTGTCTTTTCACTCTGTTGGTAATTTCTTTTGAGGTGCAAAAAATTCTTAGCTGCAAGAGGTCCCAGTTGTTGATTCTTTTTTCTTGTTTCAGAACTTTTGTTTGCTTATTTATTTATTTATTTATTTATTTATTTGTATGGCCGGCTCAGCCTTCCCTGCACCCTCCCAAGCTTTCCCAAGCAGGCGCTTTAGACCACTGAGCCATCCTGCGAGGCCCCAGTTGTTGATTCTTTCAAGTGTTAGATGTGCATTTTGATTTTTGTCCATCAACTCTTTGCCTACCGTGATGTCTCCAAGATTTCCTCCCATTTTTTCTTCAAGGAGATTTAATGTTTCTCTTTTAATATTTAGATCTTTAATCTATTTTGACTTTAGTTCAGTGCATGGTGATAGATCTAGGTCAAGTTTTAGTTTTTGGCATTTGGAGAGCCAGTTTTTCCAGCACCATTTGTTAAGGAGACTATCTTTCTTCCAGTGGATATGTTTGGCCCCTTTATCGAAGAAAAGGTGGCTGAGTGTGCTTCTATTTGCTTCTGCATCTTCTAATCTATTCTATTGATCCTCAGTTCTACTTTTTTGCCAATTCCATGCTGAGTTTATCACTGTAACTTTGTAGTATAACTTTAGGTCAGGGACTGTAATATTGCCTGTCTTGTCTCTGTTGCCCAGGATTGTCTTTGCAATTCTAGACTATCTTTGGTTCCAAATAAATTTTAGGAATGATTTCTCCAGCTGTGTGAGGTATGTTGATGGTGTTTTCATAGGGATAGCATTAAATCCTTATAACTATTTATTTATGTGTTTGTTTTTGTGGGACTAGGTCATGATCTTGCACTTGTCAGGCAGGCACTTGTGCCATGGAGCTATCTCCCCAGCCCCTGTATAACAATTTAGGTGTTAGGCCATCTTCACAATGTTGGTTCTTCCTATCCAGGAGCAGGGAATATCTTTCCAATTTCTGAAATACTCTAGATCTCTTTTTTCAGAGTGGTATAGTTTTCATCGAAAAGGTCTTTTACCTCTTCAGTTAGGTTAATTCCCAAGTATTTCATTTTCTTCGGTGCAATTGTAAAAGGTATTGTTTCTCTAATTTCTTTCTCAGTATATTTGTTATCTGCGTGGAGGAATGCTATTGACTTTTGTGTGTTGGCTTTACATCCTACTATGCTACTGTATTTGCGTATTAATTCTAGTAGCTTCCTGGTGGAGAATTATATTGAATAGGAGCAGAGATAGGGAACATACTTGTTTTGTACCAGATCTCAGGGTAAAGGCTTCAGCCTTTCCCCATTTAGAATTATGTCAGCCAGGGGGCCCGGCGGGATGGCTCAGTGGTCTAAAGCGCCTGCTTGGGAAGGCTTGGGCGGCTTCAGGGACCGCGGTTCGATCCCCGGCACCACATGCTGCGCCAGCCCTGCCGTTGGGGTGGGCTGAGCCGGCCATAAAAATGAGTGAATAAACAAACAAAGGGGGGCTGGGGAGATAGCTCCATGGTACAAGTGCCTCCCTGGCAAGTGCAAGGTTCTGAGTTAAAACCCCACCCCAGTCCCACAAAAAAAAAAAAAAAAAAAAAAAGAATTATGTTAGCTATTGCATTGTCATAGACAGGTTTTATCAGATTGAAATAGAAGTCCTCCATTCCAATTTTCTGTAGTACTTTGAACATGAATGAGTATTGGACTTTGTCAAAAGCCTTTTGTGGATCAATTGAGATGATCATGTGGTTTCTGGCTTTGGCTCTATTGATATAGTGCACAACATTTATAGATTTGTGCATATTAAACCATCCTTGCATTTCTGGGGTTAATTCTACCTAGTAATGGTGTATAATCTTAATGATTTGCTGTATTTTATTGGCAAGGATTTTATTGAGGATTTTTGTATCTATGTTCATGAGGGAAATGGGCTTGTAGTTCTCTTTTTCAGTTGCATCTCTCTCTGGTTTTGGTATCAGTGTAAAACTTGCCTCTAGGAAAGATTTTGGGAGGACTGTTTCCTTTTCAATTTCATTGAATAGTTTGAGGAGTATTGGATTACGTCTTCTGTAAATTTCTTACAGAAGTCAGTTATGAACCCATCAGGACCTGGACTTTTTCTTTGTCTGTAGACTTTTCATGACATTTTGTATTTCATTGACTGTTAGTGGGTTTTAAAAAATTTTTTATTTTATTTTTTTTTCTTGTTTCAGAACTTTTATTTGTTTGTTTGTTTATTTTTATGGCCGGCTCAGCCTGCCCTGAGAGCAGGGATGTGCAGCATGTGGTGCCGGGGATCGAAGCACGGTCCCTGCAGCCGCCTGCAGGCGCTTTAGACTACTGAGCCATCCCGCCAGGCCCCTGTTAGTGGGTTATTGAGAGATTTTATATCTTCTTGATTCAGTTTTGGTAGTATGTACCTTTCTAAGAATTTGTCCATTTCATCTGTTTCTTCAATTCTTTGAGAGAAAAGATTCTCGAAGTAGCTATTAATGACCCTTTGAATCTCTGCTGGATCTGTAGTAATTTCACCCTTTTCATTCCTTATTGCTTGAATTTGAGTCCTTTCTTTCCTCTTTTTGATGAGGTTAGCTAGGGGCTTATCAATTTTATTTAATTTTTCAAAGAACCAGCTTTTGGATTCATTAATTCTTTGTATTGTTTTCTTAGTCTCGATTGAGTTAATTTCTGCTCTAATCTCTATAATTTCCTCCCATCTTTGGGCTTTGGGTTTCATTTTCTCTTCTGTTTCTAGTTGGTTTAGGTACTGCGTGAGAGTATTTATTTGTTCCCATTCTGGTTTCTCAATGCGTGAGTTCAGGGTATAAATTTCCCTCTAAGAACTGCTTTCATTGCATCCCATAAATTCCGGTATGTTGTGTTTCGATTTTCATTAAATTTTAAATATTGTTTAATTTCATCTGTAACCCACTGGTTGCTGAGAAGGGTGCTGTTTAATTTCCATGCATTTGTGGGGTTCTTGTGGTTTCTTTTGTCATTTATTTCCAATTTCATTACACTGTTGTCAGAAAATATGCATGGAATAATTTATGTTTTCTTGAATATACTTAAGCATGACCTATGTGCTAGTATGTGGTCTGTTTTGGAAAATGTCCCTGTGGAACTGAAAAAGAATGTGTACTCAGAAGTGGTTGGGTGGAACAGTCTATATATGTCCACTAAGTCCATTTCTTCCAAGATCTGGTTGAGTTCTGCTACTTTGCTAATTTTTTGTCTGCTTGACCTATCTTTTTGGGATAAAGGGTTATTGAGGTCTCCTGTTAAGATTGTAGTATTGGAAAGTAGATTTTTCCTGTCCATTAAGATTTGTCTTATATGATTTGATACTCCCATGTTGCATGCATATATATTTATGTGTTACCTCTTCATCTTGAATTTTTCCCCTAATGAGTATGAAGTGGCCTTCTTCATTTCATTTGGTCAGTCTTGGTTTGAAGTTTAGACTGTTTGCAAACAGGATTGCTACCCCTGCTTTTTTTTTTTTTTTTTTTTTTGAGGTGGTGGAGCATGTAGTATTGTTTTCCATCCTTTAACTTTTAGCCTATGAGATTCTTTATGAGTTAAATGTGTTTCTTCTACACAGCATATTGTTGGATTTTGCTTCCTAATCCACTCTGCCAGTCTATTTCTTTTAATTGGAGAATTGAGTCCATTTACACTGATGGTTATAATTGAAATGTATGGACTTATGATTGACATGTCTTTTACTTCCTACTGTTTACTCTTTTTTCACCTGTGTTCAATTGGCTGCCCTATTTGATATTTTGTTTCTGGTCTCATTTTTAGAGATCAGATCATTTTGGTCTCCCTCTAAAATATTTTTTATACGCTCTGTAAGGTTGGCTTTGACATCATGAAATTCTTTAGTTATTCTTTCCCATGGAATTATTTCACTTCTCCCTTATGCTTGAAAGAGAGTTTTGTGGGTTATATCAGTCTGGGCTGGAATTTGTGTTCATGGAGGGCTTGAAGCACTCTGCTCCATGCTCTTCTTAACTTCGTAGTTTTGAAGAGAAATATTTTGTTATTCTGATGGGTTTTCCTTTAAATGTGATCTGTTTCTTTTCTCTAGTGGCTTTTAGTATATTACTCTGCTGGATTTCTGGGATCTTGATTATTATATGTCTGGGTGTGTTTTTAGTTGGGTTGATGTTATTTGGAGTTCTATATGCTTCAGTTACTTGAATATCCAATTCTTTTCTCATATTTGGGAAGTTTTCTGCTATGACTTCTGCTCATATTCTTTTTATATCATTTGTATTGATGCCTTCTTTCTCATTGATTCCTATTAATCTCACAGTGTTCATTTTTACATCATCTTGCAAATATTGAATTACTTTTTCCTGAATCCTGGTTGTTTTTAAGAGATCCTTTCTTGCCTTTTCAGTAGCTGTGACTATGTCTTCAAGATCTGAAATCTTACCTTCACTTTCAGTCATATGGTGTTGCCAGCTTGTGGTTGAGATTTCATTTCCCTGTGTATCTCTTTGAACCGGTTTCATGCGATCTGTTTCTTTTCTATATTGCTCATTCATGGATTCCATCATTTTTCTAATCTCCTCTAATTTTTTCATCAGTGTCTTCTTTAGATGCATGTATTAAGTCTTTCATTATAGTTATTCTTTCTTTTTCTACTTCAGAAGTTGTTTCTCCTCTCATTTCCTCTTTACCTTTCTGCAGTTGTTCATTTACTTCAGAGGCTATTAATTTAGAGATGATTTATTTTTTACTTCAGAGGTTATTTCTGATATGATTCCCTGTATGTTTTCCTGCACCTGTTTTTTTATTTATTGGGTTTTTTTTTTTAAATTTCAGGCTCTAGTACTTCAAAGATTTCTTTTTTAACTCCTTAGTTTATCTCCAGTCCGAGTTCTTCTATACATTTTTACATTTGTTTGTTTACTTCATTTTTTAATTGTTTATTTAATTATTTTTTTGTTGTTGTTTCAGAATCTTTATTTGTTTATTCACTCATTTTTATGGGCGGCTCAGCCTGCACAGAGGACAGGGCTGGCGCAGCATGTGGTGCCGGGGATCAAACCGTGGTCCCTGAAGTCGCCCAAGCTTTCCCAAGCAGGCGCTTTAGACCCGCCGGGCCCCTGTTTATTTACTTCAGATGCTACTAATTCAGAGATTTCTGCTGCAAAATTCCCACTTTGTCCTATGGTAGTGGCTCCTGTATTTGTTCCAGGTGGGTTCGGGACCTGAGATTGCATTTTGCTCTTTGTCTGTGTCATTCTGTATAGTAGTGACCCTTAGTGCAGTACTGCATGCTCGGCGGTTGGTTTGTCAGTCCAGGTTGCTGGGTCAGCTGAGCTGCTTGGGCACCAGGGGAGAGGGTCTCACTCACAAGGTGCGCCTAGCTGCTGGACAGGCTGTGCTGCTGGTGGGCCAGGTTAGGTCTCATTCACATGGGTCTGGCTGCTGGGTCGGCTCTGCTGCTTGTAAGCCGTGTTAGGTCTTGAAAGAGAGTTTTGCAGGATATATCAGTCTGTGTTGGAATTTGTTTTCTTGCAAGACTTGTAAACTTTGCTCCGTGCTTTTCTTGACTTGATGGTTTGTGAAGAGGAATCTGCCATTATTCTAATGGGTTTTCCTTAAATGTTATCTGTTTCTTTTCTCTAGTGGCTTTTAGTATACTGTTCCTGTGCTGAATTTCTGGGATCTTGATTATTATGTCAGGGTGTTTTTTTTTTTTTTTTAATTGGGTTGGTGTTATTTGGAGTTCTAAAGGCTTTGGTTACCTGAATATCAAATTGTTTCCCTGTATTTGGGGAGTTTCCTGCTATTACTTATGCCCATATTCTTTTTATATCATTTGTATTGAATCCTTCTTTCTCCTTGATGCCTATTAGTCTTATGTTGTTCATCTTTGCATTGTCTTGCAGATGTTGAATTATATTTTCCTGCATCCTAGTTGTTGTTAAAAGATCTTTTCTTACATGATGAATATCTGTTATGTTTCCAATAATGAAAATAAGTTTAGATTTTGTGGGAAATCCAAGAAGAGTGTGGCTCAAATCTCTACCTTTAAGGTGCTTTCATACTGGTCCACCTGAAGACAGATGATAGCGAAATTAATTATGAAGCAGAGGGCAGTGGATCAAAGGACTACAGTATTCAAAGAAGAGAGCAATTAATTTAGCAATAAGGGAATAGTGGTAGAACAAGGGAAGGCTTCCTGAGGAACATTTGCAGTGTTCCCTGAGGGACAAATAAGGAAGCACCAGAATACTCTTTATTATAGTTTTTTATACATAGTTTCCTTTTTTTCACATTAATAGTTTTATAGCATATAGTATTAAATAGCTAAATTTTTAATGAAGTAATATCTTGACTGGTACTATTTTCAAAGATTATATTCTTTGGGCAGAAGTGGAGAATTTCTGTTCTTACTAGTCATAATAAAGTACTGACATTTTTCCAGTCTACATTTACATAGATATTTCCATCAATGTGACAAAATACCTGAGATAAACTACTTAAAAAGAAGAAAAGTTTATTTTAGGTTCATGGTTTCTAAGGTCATGGTCCATTATTTGACTTAGGCTTTGGGCTTGTATCAAGGCAGATCAACATGGCTGAGAGTAGAATAAAGATGATCACCTCATGGTGACTGAGAAGTGAAAGAAAAAAAAGGAAGAAGGACTAGGGTTTTGATATGCCCTTCAAGGTACACCCTCAGTGAACTATTTCCTCCAACAAAGCTCTACTAACTTCTGCCTCCCCACTCCATGACGCCTTCAGGTGAGGCCAAAGCCTTCAACACATGATCATTAAGGGATATTTAAGGTCAAACCATAGTAGGTATGCATGTTGAAGAAATAAGAAAATACAATCTCTTGTTCTATACTTCCAAGGTTGGGAATGTAGGGTTGTATAGAAATCCATCAAGGCTTTATAAATCTCTAGAGGAATAAAAGGGTCTTGTAGTCTCATTTCTTGAATGCTACTAGGTAATACTAAGGCAATGGCAAGTAGGTCATTTATTATCTACTCTTGAATGGGAAATTTTATTCTCTATTTGTGAATTCACAACTCTCCTTATAATACCAGATTTTCTAGGGTTCCCCCCCCCCAGACTCTTCTAATTTCCAGCATTGTATTATTGTTTCACAAGTATTTTCATGATTGATAGGCTATATATTCTGGTTATTTCTGGCTTGTAATTGATTAAATTTCTATACCTAACTCTATTTAAAGAGGCTAAGTAGAAAATCTCTGTCTGGGCATTATTTGCTCACAGTGAGAAAGCAAATACTAGTCCTCACATTGCAAATCAGAAACCCAGCTAAGATCTCTTGTATAGTTTTGGTTGATTTTTAAGTTCCCTTTCACAAAGTCTTCTTGAATGACAGTATGTTCTCCCTTCTTTGCGTAGCTTGTTCAAATGTCAATTTCCCAATTAGTTCCTATAGCCAGTGGGTCCCCAGTGCAAGAATGTCCATGTCTTCTGCTCTTCTCACAGTGACCATATAATTAACTATACATGTTTACTTCCCACAATCACAAGAAACACAAGAGAGCAAAACACAAGAAGACAAACTTTAGGTTCTCTTCACTTGTGCATCCCCCAGGCCATCCAGAGAGCCTCTGCCTTGTAAGTGATTGGTGCTCAGTGTTGTTTATTTCGCTAAAGTGCGTTGCATTAGTGGCTTCACTGGATTGGCTTTGGGTATGGTAACATTACTGTCAGTGCCTATTCTCTTTTGGAAAAAAAAAATCACTACTATTTATTTATTTATTTATTGTCTTTTTTGAGACAGGGTCTCGCTATGCAGTTCAGGCTGGCCTTGAGCTCACTTTTGTAGTCCAGGCTGGTCTCAAACTCGTACCGATCCTCCTGCCTCAGCCTCCTGAGTGCTGAGAGTACAGGCGTGCACCACCACGCCTGGCTCGAAAATCACTACTTTTTTAAAAACAAATGTCTTAACTAATTTTAGAATGAAAGAGATTATATATTGTAAGCCGTAATTGTAATTATTATTAATAAACATCATTAAAATAATATAAACTAGTAGAATGTCTTCTTTTGCTTGCTCTTCTTGGAAAAGTAGGGAGCTTGATAAACTACTTTTTCATCTGTAATACCTATGATTCTTTGAAATTTTATGTAGACAAGTACAAGCTAACGTACACTGGAAGGAACAATTGAAACAGCTTAGACTCACTGATGGACCCTGAATTACTCTACTTGTAACTGCTCAGGAAAAAGATCTCTGATTCATTGTGGATTGCTCAATGGAGACATCTGCTTGCTGTGCAGCAGCAGTCGGAAGAATGAATGAGATATAATAGACTGCATTAACTTTGAGAATAGAATAAAGAATAATGCAGAAAATAATATAGTGCACGTAATTTGGCATTGACTATTTCTGTAATTACAATAAAACATTTTAATGATATACATTGATGTTATGACTTCACCTTAACATTAGAATTCTGTGCTGGATCCTTTCATTTCAAAGAAAACAAAGCAGAAATACAAAGGATCTAGAGAAAAACAAGAGAGTCTCAAAGACATGCAAAGATTTTGCTTGTAGTGAGAAACTAAAAAGACAAGGACATTTTAATTTGGGTAAAGGGGTGAAAATGACACTGTATAAATTTATATAAAATTAATAAAAGTTTCAGAAAATTGCTAAAGCTACTTTCCAATTATCCTTGGTAATGGGAAGTCAGAGTTAGAAAATCCTCTACCCCTAAATGAAATCCCTAATAGTCTCCAACCCTCACGTTAGCCATAGTTGCATCATCCCATTCTATCAAAAGTTTTAACAAATGAATAAATATGAGACAGTAGAAGGTTGGGGGTCATGAGAAAGGTGGAAATGAATCAAAGGTCTTGTCCTGCTCCCATTTCATTGTCTGTAAAATCTTGAGCAATATGACATCCAATCCTCACATCTGTGGAATAGACCTAATGATATTTGGCAAGAATGTTGTAAAAACTAAATGAGCTCATTGGTAGTGGTTGGTAAGGTATGATATGCTATATCTGGTGGAGGTCGTGAAGACAGCCTACTTTCCACCTGGCCTTGGAGCCTCAGAAGCTGACATAGCTGCAGCATCTGGGCACTGGTGCCCACCCTGCTTCTCCTCAGTCTTCTACTTCTTATGTTCTTGACAGGAGAGTTTATAGGAAGAGTGAATCATTTCTTTAATCTGTGGACTTATCCTTAGCATTATTACTCCCTTGCTCCTGGAAAGCCTTCCAATAATTTTACATGCATTTTTCTGAACACATAAGTATTTTGGTGGCATCTCATGTCATATTCAGGATAGTGCCAGTGAGGTGATCATAGCTATTATCCTCATCTTCCAAATGCAGACAATGAGATATAGACAACTTGTTTAAGAATAGATAGTCCAGGTAAAGGTAGAGTTGGCTCTCCCAACCTGTATTCTTGGGCCTCCAGGTTGATATACAAGGTTTAGAATGCTAACTTCTGTAACTATGCTGATTCCTCCCCTGGGATGTGATTAGCCTTTTCTGTTTCCCAGGAACTCCTTCTCTGTCATCTGGCAAACCTCTCATCCTCTATAATGGGTCATCTTGTCTGCCTCAGTATTCTGTGTTCTAGTTCTTACCATATTATTATGCTAAGAACCATAGAAATTCCTTTTCAAAATTCAATTAATAATGACTTATTTGAACAAATTGGTTAATGTAGAATAATACAAAATGATGGAATCATTCTTTCAGCCTTTATTTTAACCTAAAGCACCCCCTCACATTTTTCTGTGACACCAAGAACTCATCTTTGAAATTTGAGACCTCCTATTAGAACTGTGTGTCCTATTTCTCCTAGGAGCCATTCCTCAGAGGAACCCTTGATTATTTTGTTTTTGTCTTGGTTTATTTAAAGTGGAACAAGCTCTTAAAATACATTTGTGAGGTGATCAAATTTTTCCAGATTTAATGATGCTTTATAGTCGGCTCTCCCACATGTAAGTTGACAGCATTTTTAGTAAATCGCTTTTATCACCTGTCTCATACCCTGAACTTAAACCTTGTAGAAACAATTTATTTTTGTACCTTTATTTCATTACTTTATGCAAATTTAATTAAATCATGCAATTACAAGAATGAGAAAAAATACCACAAATAGGTTTGGGAATTAACACACTGACATGGTGAACAGACAACTCCAGCAAAGTGTGGACAGCCCAAGGTAGCCTGCCGTGGCTCAGAACGTCATGTGCCTTATATCTGTACCTTAGAAGGGAGAATGGAGACGACAGATGATGATGCTGAGTTTTGGCACCTGACAATGCCTTGAAGCAATGAATGCCTCGAATGTCTAGTTTTTGCCCTTCTAGTTAGTCCTAGGACCTAGTATATTGCTGAGTATGTAGTAGTCCTCATGAATGTTGACTAACTAGTTAATTTACTGATCATGCTACCAAAACCGAAACTCGATTTTGTTGCCGCATACCCTCTGGTGGGGGAGTACTAAGCATCATTTCACCTGTCTGGAATTTAGACTGGGAAGAAAGAGACAAAGCTAGCAAATGGATTTCTAATATTACTACAACAGTAATTGGTATATACAATAGATTAAAAAATGTGAGGCAGCTATAAGAAAGTAAATTGAGGGTAATAGATGATTAACTTATTTAACTCACTTGCAGAAAGTAACAGCAAGTTCACATACTTGATACCATTTAATAAAGGATTAGATTGGTTCTAACATGAGGAAAAATCCACACAAATCACAAGATCTGACTCTTAAAAAACCTCTTCCATGATTATGTTCTGGGCCAGCCTGGCCAAAGAAAACAACATTTTCTTACTGGTATATCCCTGTAGCACTGAGTTTATTATATGCTTCGTGTGACAAAGTAAAGCATCTTGAACCGAACACAGGAAAGAAAAGAAGTCAGATCTAAAGGACATTAAATTTGATAAAGTCATCCTGCAGTAGATGATTGGTCTGAAAAATGGGGGTAGTGTTGGTTGTAGAAAGGATATCCTCTTTCCTAAAATAAAGCAGCCAAACACATTTATCTTTGCAGTCAATAAACGAGTTTCAGTTTGAACCAAAATATACTGAATGAGCAAGTTGGAAAGTTATAAAACGTTTATGTGACCATAGGAAAAACTATACTGTGTGTGTATATGTACATGTGTGTAAATGGCAATAATCCTCAGTATCAAGAGGATGTGAACATTCTTGGTTTTCCAAAGTTGGAATCTGTAGTCCAAGTATAATTATGACTTCTGGAGGGCTTCCTTCCTTCTCTATAATTTGGGAAGTGGTTGTTTAAGAAAGGAAGAGTGAAATTAACATTATACTGAGCAATCACTGAGTACCACTGTGTTAAGTACTTGCTACATGTTAGTATATTCCTTTTTAATATAAGTTGTCATAGACTTGTAACACCTGTGGGGCACAATGAATGAAAAACATGCTCCCAATTAAGTTGTATGTATGCTATAAATATCACGTAAATTGAAATGTTTAATAACCAGACTTCAGTTATTAAAATGTGAAAAAGCATGTATCTTAGAACCAATGAGAGAAGGTATCTAATTTAACATAAAAACCCTTAAACTAAGTGTTAATATAAGTAGATAAAGAAAATAAGACTCAGAAAAGTCAAGTAATTTGCTTAAAGTCAAATACCAAGTGTCAGAGCTAGAGTTTGGACCAAATTGGTCTGTTTCCAAATGTAATCCCCTTTCCACGTTCCTGTTTTGATGACTGAAACCTGTACTTACCTAGAACTTAGAGATTTTTTAAAATGTATCTAGGCCCGGCAGGATGGCTCAGTGGTCTAAAGTGCCTGTAGGTGGCTGCAGAGACCACGGTTCGATCCCCGGCACCACATGCTGCGCCAGCCCTGCCCTCAGGGCAGGCTGAGCCGGCCATAAAAATAAATAAATAAACAAACAAAAGTTAAAAATAAAATAAAATAAAATAAAATGTATCTGGTACAGGGTGTCACTACACAACCCAGATGCATAGCAATCCTCCTGTTTTCAGCCTCCTCAACCCTGGGCCAGCCTGGCATGTGGTGTCGGGGATTGAATCCCAGTCCCTGCACTTGCCTCAAAGGCACTTAGTCACTGAACTATCTCACCAGCCCAAGATTTTTAAACACATACATTAAAACGTTGTGTTATGCTAGTACTATTTACCTTTGGAATTATTTCTGAAGGACTTTTCCTCACAGGAAAACTGCACACAGCACTAGAGTCAGTGATAGTCGTGGCTTTCCATAGTAGAAGGAGATTTTGAGATCCTCCATCTCCTTGGTCTCCTGTCTATTCCCTGAATTCCTAGGGCCCACACTCCCCAAAGGGTCACACAGAATCTGGAGAAGGGGTATCAGGGACAGGGACAGGGACATTTGGATAAGTCAGTGCACATTTGTGAGCTTTGCCTTTACCTATCCACGGATTTTGTACAGACATATGTACTTTCACTTATTTGAATACTATATGGCCCTTCCCAACTTGAGAATAGGAGTGAGGGTCCCTCTGGAATTTCTTTTCTCCAGGACAAATACTGAATTTCTTACAGGACATAGCATAAGATCTCTTTCTCTGGAGCTGCTGCACTGAATGCATTTCATTTTCCTCTTAAAGAGGCTTTTCAAATCAACCCTTTGTCTCCAAAGAAGTAAGAACGCTTGCCTCCCTTGCCTTAGGTATCACATTTGGTGCAAACTGAGAGTACACTTGATTTTTCCGGCACCTCACCCCAAATGTATCCTATTCCTGTTCTCTCTCCTTCTTTGCTCTCTTTCTCTCCTACAAGTCTTTAACATATGCTGTAGGTAGACTTTCATCATGTATATGTGAATTTAAGTTGTTTCTGTTTTTATCACTTTCGAAATTCATTTTGTAGGATTGACATTTGGGGGCAGTTTTTGGCTCTGTTTATTTTATATTTGATAGTCATGTCTTCCAATTTTATAACATTTTCAAATGAGCGTTAAAGGGTTGTCAACAATTCCAGTTTCAGTTTTGTGATAAGACACTTATTTTATCCATCACAGAGATTTTTTAAAACTGTGTTTCCATGGCTTTAATGAAACCAGGGCTATACAAATTGAGCAGGCACTTTTACATATGCCATTCCATTTAACCTACAAAAAACCTTCACACACCAGGTGGGTTCTTTTCCTGTTTTATTCTTAGGTAAATCGAACCTCGGAGAGGTGAAGTAGGATTCCCAGGAACACCCTCTTTGTTCAGTGAAGAATCAGTGTAATCCCAGGGCTTGGGAGGCTGAAAACAGGAGAATCACTATGAGTCAGATCTGTGTAGGGCGATCCTGTAGACCTTTTGCTGAATTTTGAAAAAGGAGAATCAAGTTTTGCACCCAAGTTCCATATCCCTCTTATTGTCCAATAACTCCAACTCATTGTGAATGACCTTGCTGACACCTGAGCTGAAGGAGAGTTCAATGTTATTTCAGGAATGCACTCTCTTCTTCCTTCTCTGAGAACCACAGGTAAAAAGAGTAGAAACTACATTTCTAAGAGTAGGACTCACACCCTTATTTTGCTGTGCCTCCCCCACCTCAGATCTAGAATATATTCAAAACAGTTTTTTTTTTTTTTTTTTTCCTGGACTGTCTGGTCAGGATAATAGCAAAATTAGGAATAAGGAACAAGGGAAATAGATTTTAAGAAGCTGAAGGAAAAAATGGTTACCTAACCTCTTGCTAATAAAATCATACACACACATTCAGTGCTGTACTTTAGAATAAATGCCTGTTCTAAAGTTAAAAGAAAATGGACATTAATGATTTAGGGCACCACTCCTGCTATTCAGAACATGATTGGTGTCCAGCCTGTCGGTAGACAAGAACATGTGCTGGCACAACTGGAGCTCATGAGGAGCAGCCATGCAAGACAAGGTGTCTCATGCCCAGGGAGCATAGCTGCCATGTTCCTTTCTTGTGAAAGGGGCTGATTTGGGATGGGTGCCTACAGGTTTTTGAAAGAGCTTGTAAGATACTAAGATAAATGAAAACAAGACATCCTTACTTTATTGGTTCTCTATGATTCCTGGATGTAATAATATGGTTTATAAATAAACAACACACAAACAGTGGACATAATTTAAATAACAAGAACATGGAATTGCTATCTTATTGAGGAATAGAGTCAAGCCAGTGTACAAGCAAAAGACAGTGAGGAAAGGTTGTCTCATTGCTTCCTAAGCAAATATCCACTCTCAACATAGTCAGAAGCCTGCCTACCTTATGAGTCCAAGCTGCATAAAGAGATGTTGTAACAACCAAACACATTTAAATAAAGAAGTCTCCCTAGCACCCAGGAGGCAAGCCAGCCTATATTGCATAGTGAATTCCAGCCCCTTCTCAAAAAATACAAATAAACAAACAAACAAATAAATAAATACATAAATAAATGAAATCTTTGTTCCATGAGGAAGTGTATTCACTATCTTTCTTTCAAATCCAAGTTACCAAAGATAAATGAACTCACCAAAGCAATTGACTGAGCTAAACCACAACAAGGTAATTTAGCCTTTCTGGGATGCTAACAACAGAGTGAAAAATTAGGAAAGTAGCAGAAACTTTTTTTTTTCTGAAAAGAAAGTTCTCAACTCAAAATTTTGTTCAAGGAAGTGATCTTATATTATTTGTCATAAAGGCCCTGGGGAGATAGCTCCATGGCACAAGTGCCTGCCTGGCAAGTGCAGGGTCCTGAGTTCGAACCCTGGTCCCACAAACATAAAACAAAAATTTTAAAAAACATTATTTCCCATAAACCCACCATGGGAACTAAAGAAGGACTGTGGGTTGCAGGGATCTAGAGACATGACACCCATGTCCTACAGCATTGTTAACACAGTACATGAGTCTCAGCAACTCCCAGGTGACTTTTTCCTGACATCTATTCCGTATAAAGCAGTGGAAAACTATATGCAAGCTTGTTTGTGCTTTTTGGTAAACTTTAAATGCAATTGTGCAGATTAAAGGCTAGGCCCCTCTTATGATTCTTAATTTTTTTAAAAAGTATCATTGTATCCAAAATGTTTTTAAAAATATTTTTATGCATCCCAAAATACATTTTAGGATCTATTTTTTGACTTAACACATATTAATCAGGCATTTCTTGGATAGCATTCTCACTGCTAGATTCTAACAGGCATAAAAATTGAGTAAGATTCCAGACCCATCTTTAAGGAGTTAATGATTTAGTGGAGGAGTAAGACATAGACACAAATAACTATAATACAAAGGAGAATACAATAAATATTTTTAAAAGTTTCAGATAATCCTGTGAAAGGTGCTCATGAAGTCAGAAAAAAAGGGGGAACCTGTGGCACATGTGTTATTTGTTTTCCTCCACAGACAAAAAAAAATGTCAATGATAAGATTTTTTTATTTTTTATTTTCCCCTAAACTAAATCCTCAGTATTCAGGTTTAATTGCAGTGCAGGCATTTGTGACACATACATGGGTTTGAGGTTTCAGTTTCACTATCTAAAAGTTTCACTATCACCAGGATAGGATCTCAGCAGATGCCATTGGAGAATGTGTCCATTCACACCCAGGAAGTAGCGTAAATACAAGCAAGAAGAACAAATAACCAGCTTGGCCAGAGCGCAGGCTTCAGTGGATAGACGAGGGCAGAGCAACGCGGGCTACACTGTGGAGGACTGGAGAATTACAGCTTGGTCTCTTGGGCACTGAAGGGCTGTTAAAAATTCTGGAGTAGGAAAACATTACAAGCAAATCTTTGTTCAAAGACCTGAATTACAGTGATGGCAGTGGAAATGCAAAGGAGGGGTTGAGCTTCATAAACACTAGAGGCAAACTTGATGGGTTCTGGCAACAGAATGAAGTGGAGGGTGCTGTGAGGGACTCACACAGAGCAGGCAACAGGTACAACGATGAGGTTCTCAAGAGAGATCGGCTGCTTGCACCTGCACACTCACACTTCAAGTTCATGTGGGGGCTGGGTGTGGGCAGGATTAGTGATAATGGTTTTAAAAGGAAACTCGGGTGTCATTGCTCCCTTGCTTAATAATATCCTAATGGTCTTCCAGTGCATTTAGAACAAAATCCAAGCTCCTGAGTCAAAGGGACCCTGGAGAGAAAGCAGGCAAAGGGGACAAAAAAAAAAAAGAAGTAAAATGTGTTGTGTACATGTGCACACTCCTCACAATAAATGTGATCATCATGTACTACAAGCATATACTATGTTTGAAAAGACTGTTTGTAGACAAAGATCCAGGCTCCTTCCTATGTGCCAACACAAGGAATGTATGTGATCTGACCATGCTTTTCTCTTGCCCTCTTCTCTTAGCTCTGTTTCAGCTTTAGCCACACTGGTCTTTTCAGCTCAAGGGTGCCCAGTTCACTGCTGCCTCAGGGCCTTTGCATGTGCTGTGCCCTCCACCTTCAGACCCTCACCTGGCTTTGCTTTTTGTGCCAGTCAGGACTCTGCATAAATGTTACCTCATCAAAGGGGCTTTCCTAACCTAGTAAATCTCATGCCCTTTGCCAACAGCTACTCTTCAACACATCATTCTTCTTCTTCTTCTTCTTCTTCTTCTTCTTCTTCTTCTTCTTCTTCTT